>SJJU01000852.1:0-74314 GCA_012932125.1 Conopomorpha cramerella
TCTTTATAAAGTCCGCAAGGGAAGGCACACCTACCTGTCTATCAAGAAGTGACGCTCCGACCACCGTCAGTTCCTCCCAAATAGACGCGCCATCAAACTCTTTAGTCGTCCACGTCTTGAACATTATCAAAGTGACTTTTAAGGGAGTGTACGCAACTAAGACTGCGTACACACCGCTTATTTTTCTAATGCTTCCGAACGAGTTCGATTTCGATCTTTTTTAGTTTCATATTTGAGAACTGGTGTCACGAGCAACGTTTGAAATTCTCATTTATATCTCGCAGTTGACATTTATGGCCAGTGGAAATAAAGAAATGGGTTTTTCAATTATGAAAATAATCTGTTGTTTATTATTTTAATATAATAGGTGTCCTATTTATGTCATTTGCAAATAATTATTGTAAGAAGTTGTTAGTTATAATTTATGTTTTATTGATACGTATGTATATCATATTGAGACTGATATATGTTATAAAAAATCAAAATTTTGTCTAGTCAGCGTCGGATCTATTAAGTTATTAAGAATGCTCCCAATTCGTAACTTATTGTCTAAATATCCGAAGACGGTTAATAAAATTGGTGTGCACACCGCCTTAGCCAAGCTGGTTGACCTATCGTGTAACGTGATACCGCCCATACTTGTCTCAAACAAACTCATTTGCCGCTACATTTGAGACGCCTGGACCACCAGAACTGCGACATTGATGCATGTACAGTTTAAGCAAGTACCAGTCTAAAATAACCTGCACTGTCTAGGAAGTACCTATACTTAATTAAATGTGCAGTTTAATTTGACCAAGCCCGTTCTACGTATTCGATGTCGCAGGTATAACTTGTTTGGAACCTGCTACAATTTATATTTGGAACTAGTGAACGCTCGGCCGTGTCGCTAAATAATGATTATTTTTTTCGATAAATTATTTGTTATTGACCTATTTCTTTATGTTCACGTGAAATCTAAACGATGGATCTACATACATACATATCTGCTCAGTATGCAGGTAGAGATTACAGACTCCGCCCATTTATCATGATTCTGACGTACGTCCTATGCTTTCTCCACGTCCATACATCATTTTATATAAGTCCTTGGTTATATCAAAGTTATGCACATATCTATGTGCTAGTATAAGTTTGAAATCGTAATGACACCAAGAGTCTCCGCAAGTCCAGGGATTATGCGCGTGAATGATTAATGTATTGATGTTACGCTAATCAGTTGGTAGTAAGAAGGTAGTCGGTCAGTTCCCAGTGTGCGTACCTGGCTCGTTCCGGCATAGTGGCCAGGCGCCGGCAGCATTACGTTAGGTCTGTCGCGCACGTGCGCTCCGCTGCCCCCGAGTAGCCGACGCAAGTTCTGCCTCCGTCATCCGACATCATATTATTTCGGCTTAGCCAGCATCTGATTCTGTATACTGCTGATTTTTTCAAGTGTTCAGAAAAAGTTAAGCGGAACTCAATACACTCCGTCAGCAGAATTTGATGTACTAGGATGCAAATGGAAAATTGGCCGAAGTCAAAGTAGATGACATAATAGGTATAACAGAATAAAAGGTCTGAGTAAAGTTGAAGTGATAAACATAGTTTTGTAATTACTAATTCGAAGAAAAAGCCGCATACCTACTAAATATTAGTTGTCTGTGTACTATTTTGTCATGATTCTGTTATTCATAATATGAACCAACCGCCTGTATCTCCCCAAATCATTGAATTATTTCGTAGTAATGACAATACAAGAAAGTACTTACATGCGAATCCAGACGGAGACTTCTAGTAGCAAATTATATAGCACATACCTACATCAATAATTATATTGCGTTTTTATACACATAACTATAGCTGCCGAGAGGTACCTTTTGCAGTTAGTCAGTTGGCGTCGCACACGCCTCAATGGACACCAGTTATTGAGCTGAATCTTCATGGGATCTGACAGCGCGAAGGACCGACACAAAATCACTCAGCTTATGGATTTATTACACCAGTATATTTAGAAGGTCGAAGAACATCTGCGCGGGAGTATGTCGTCTATGCATGCTGGGAAGTAATGATAATATAATAAGTGGAATAGGTGGCGTGTACTATTCATGGAGGCTTGCGACTCTTTTCTGCGATGCCACGTGTAGGTACTCGTTAGAGTAGGTACTCTAACACAGCTACTAACGCCTAGCTTTACACCAGTGCTGGAGAACTAAGAACCTACCATAGTGGAATGCAATTAAATTGAATTTGATACGCAAATTAGGCGTAAATTAGGTTTACAGCGCTCACAATTATGAAAATTCAGTGGTCTCATTCAAGCGTAAATTGCTCAGCTTTCTTCTAGATGAACAACGTCTTCGCTATGCCGGAGATTATAGCCCCCTACTATAATTATATTATGACTATGTATATATATTTTTGTAAACATGACTACCTAACTCTATTTAACTTTATTATTACAACTCTGTCCCATATTTATGTGAGTACTTGTACTTTGTCGATTATTTATTTGGTGTTTATTTAATAATTATTAATTACTTCATTTTCTGTTTATTATTGTTATTTTTTGTTTTGTTTTGATGCGAACAACTACTGCATGCGCATAGTAACCACATGAAAGGAAAGTGATGGTTGCGCCATTCTGTCATCTGTCGGGTGTCGACAGAATACCAGCCGAGTCGAAGCCAATTTTCTTCGCGTGAAGCAGAGCACACAATATTGTACTTGTGTCTTACCGTTATTTAATTTCTTATGTTTCATTGTGTATTTCGTGTTTCATATGAACTAAATAAATGTCTATCTATCTAAATAGTAGCCACCTAAAACCGATAACTGAAATATATTACATCCTGATGCCTTTTTCATATGCCAATGCCGCTACGCCATCTGCAGAGTAGGACTTCGTAAGCAGCGGTTACGTTAAGTAAGAAGTCCTTATATCTCACACACACTATCTCAGTAATGCATTCGTCAATAAACATAATAAGCGCGCAAAAAAGCCGCAATGAAAGCGCGCAGACCGAACAATTGAATTGCAGACGCGATTGTACCGCCTCTTTACTAACCGGCCGACGACGAAGCAAAAAGTCTTAAGTGATGCCGCCATTTTGGCAACGAGCGGGTAAAGTCGATGAGTCTATCTATCTAAATAGTAGCCACCTAAAACCGATAACTGAAATATATTACATCCTGATGCCTTTTTCATATGCCAATGCCGCTACGCCATCTGCAGAGTAGGACTTCGTAAGCAGCGGTTACGTTAAGTAAGAAGTCCTTATATCTCACACACACTATCTCAGTAATGCATTCGTCAATAAACATAATAAGCGCGCAAAAAAGCCGCAATGAAAGCGCGCAGACCGAACAATTGAATTGCAGACGCGATTGTACCGCCTCTTTACTAACCGGCCGACGACGAAGCAAAAAGTCTTAAGTGATGCCGCCATTTTGGCAACGAGCGGGTAAAGTCGAAGAGTAGTCGCGTAACAGTTGCAGATACGTCCTTCTTTCCACTAACGAGGTTGCACCAGAAGAGCAGTTTTTGCCCGTGATTATGCTGTTATGACGCTTTCAGAAACATATTTATGAAGCAAGTAAGCGCGTAAGGACCCGATTACAGAATGAAATACGTTACTTTGAAAATGTGCTGGATTTTTTTGTGGTTTGCGCTGGTAGGTCGTTCAGCGCGGAGGGTTCGCGCGACTCTCTTGTATGAATGTGAATGAGATAAAGTCCTCGACCTAGATTGTTTGGCTTTTGTTTCTCATATTATATTGTCTACGTCGATGTAAAGGGTTTCTTAAAAAGGTGCTGTTTAAAAGTTACTTCAAAATATTGATAACCTGTATACCTTGTAAAGTTTCCCAATGGTAAATAACTGACTGTAGGTATGTTGAAATTTGGAACGGACAGTGGTACCGATTGTTCCCGAAATTTCGTGTGTGATTCCGCTTTTTAATAGTCAAAAGCTTAATCCCTAACGAACTTAGAAGTTAGACAATATAGGATGCCTAAACTACGGAAACAGTGGTAGTAGTGAGCATTGCGCACAAAAGTCTGCTTAGAGGCATCTGACTGATCTTTACATCGCCCGGCCTAGTTGTTTCCCGACAATTCCATTTGAGAATACATCAAAAGGCTATTCATACTAAATTCCTGATCTCTATTGTGTTTGTACTTGTTCGAGTGTGATTGCTCTTTTCTATTTTTTTTCCACGTAACGCAATAGTACGTTTTGTTAATCCGACTGTAAGATGCCGATGGGATTGAATTTCGGATCATCTTGCGATTCAGAGTAGTTGAACATTTTTTTACAATCCCAAAACTTTGTAAAGAAGTACACACTTACTCAAGTACCTATTTATTTATGTCGTAGTATAGAATAGGTGTAGTTAAAATGATGCATAGTTTGTGAAAAGACAATATTTTGTAAGTAAATTTGTGTGATGGGTATAGTTATATACTGACAGGTGTTTCTTACATTTGGTCCTATACCTATCATTCATTACCTACTACGCGGACAACTTTTTTATTCAATTTTCAAATAGTGTCAAGTCCACTTTATCGCTGTCACGGCCGCGTCCGTTGATAGATAGGCGCCACTCCATTAAAATTGTAATCTTAAAAAATAAAGAAACCACATGACAATGATCAGTTCCCCCGGCGCATTATCCCCTGTGTAAGCGCACGCAGCTATTGTCATGCCTCTCCTCTGGCCGTCATAATCCGCCGGCCGGCTCTAATGGCCCTGTGTTGACAGGCTCATTGTAATGTACCCATAAAGAAGTCGTCAAGTTTGAACCGACCTTTTTGTACAAACAATGTCGCCGAATCGAATCTAAAATTTGCAACCTCTTCTCGACGATCACTCAACCCAGCTGGTAGCTTTTAGCAGAACCTTTACCTGGTGCTCATTATAATCAGCATTCCGTTTATAAAGTGGTAGGTATCGAATAAACAATGTGTCTCTGACATGGTAGTTGAGGCGTGGGCCCGGAGCCGTCTAATCAATCTTCAGTGATACCTGCGCGGAGATCGGCCACGCGAGATAACCCGTCCTCGCCCCATATAGCCATTAAAACAACGGTGACAAACCGACCAAAAAATAATTTTCAACAGCTTTTTATCGACAGCGGGTATCAAGTAGAAGCCATCCCTACGGGCACGGGCCTTAAGGTCAATATTCGGACGTATTAAGGAATGTTTGTTTTCGATGATTAAAAATGTGAGACGATGATCATTGCCGGGGATCCCACTGTGCGTTTGTTTTTAATTTTTTTTAATTCGTCGTTTTTCTGAATTCTTTATACACAAAGTTTTAATTAATGCCCATCACTGGGTTTGGTTTTTTTCTTACTATTTGTTTTTTGATATATTGTTTGTTGAGTTGGAGCCGTGTGACGCGATATCTCGTTGTCTCCTATTGTTTTCTGTTTGAAATATTTATGTGTTGCGCGGGAGTCGCCCGCTTTGCGGTAAGTGCTTGTCTTGACTCATGCCTCATGGATTCTGGCTTGTGATGTTATTTATGGTGACAGGTTGTCGTTTCTTGTTCTAAGGCAGTATTGATGTTGGTTTTTGTTGCGGCCAGTTTTGCATACCTTAGCTCTGGGTGACCTCTTCAGTCTTTGTCTCTTAAAGGTTACAATGGACGATCGTTTGTTTGCTCCCGCCGCGCCGATAGTAAATCGTGCTTGTGAACCATGTTCGTCTGTTTCACTGAATGTCTTATTTCATTTTTCAAATTTATTCAAATAAAAATAAAAAATACGAATTTGCAGTTATACCCATTCAACTAAACCAGTACTTAGCCGATGTAGGGTAAGCAGAGGCACTTGTAAGAATGAAATGCATGCATGCCACCAGACCAGATGCGCACAACACTACCTAATGGGTACTAACTAGACGGCGTGTTCTTCATCTAATAACTATAGTATCTCATTTCAAGTTTATCAAAGATTACACAGTTTAACGGTGCGCGAGCATGATCGTTAAACTTTATCTACGTAATAGTGGAAATGCTTTTGACTGTGACTTTTAAGGTACAGGTAAACGTCTCCTGCATTTCTCTATTAAGTAAGATGGTTGTGTATAATGTTATTTAAAGAATTTTAATGTCTCCTGTTTCACAGTGAAGTTTAATTACATGTATTGAGCATATTTTCTGACGTCACTGGTCGAACCAAGTGTACCTGTGTTCGTGGGAGATACACTACAGCTTCTTAATTTTGCAACACTGATATGCTCGTAAATCTTACCTATACCTGCGGCAGTATGCTACGTTAAAATAATGATACTAGTCGTATTTCTTCTGATTAAGTGTTACCATCGACAACTAGATATTAGTGATTTGGTACACGCTCCGGGTGCTGAAATCCAGTCGGCAATACTACTGTATATTTCATATATCAAAATATATAAAAGGAAAAGCTGACTGACTGACTGACATCAATGCACAGCCCAAACGGCTCGACGTAGGCACTTGAAATTTGGAAAAGAAATAGCTTAGATACCGTAGGGGTGCACTAAGAAAGGAATTCCCGAAATTCCCACTGGAATGGGAATAAACGGAAAAATCTTTTGTATGAAAAATTTGAACGAATTATAACATTCTAACGAATTTCCGCAGAAGATCCGGGGACCACCTCCCTGGTTCGTAGTTGGTGAAAAAGTCTGTTAAACTTATACCTTTATGTGTCTGACTAAATACATAAATATTTCCTAATCTTTCGCGTCATGTCTACGTATGTAACTCTATGTTTTATATTGTACGCCCATTCCGGTATATATCAATCAGTCCAGCCAATATTTACCTGTGATAAATTATGCATAGCTCTATTCCTGTAGAATAAAATTTTCCCATGGCCTAACAACATATATTTTCCGTTCTTTT
Organism: Conopomorpha cramerella; assembly: GCA_012932125.1. NCBI lineage: Eukaryota > Metazoa > Arthropoda > Insecta > Lepidoptera > Gracillariidae > Conopomorpha > Conopomorpha cramerella. Next base: position 6,872 of record SJJU01000852.1, read on the forward strand.
CAGGTAAGTGGTATGTTGTAACCGGACACCTGGGCGCTCGGCGCGGTGGTCCCCGGTTCGATCCCCGGACTGATAGCTATACGCTTGATAGTTTATTGCCGCGAGCAGCAGTTTGTCGAAGGTAAGTGATACTTTGACGGCGTTTATTAGGGTATTGGGATAGTGGATGTAAGTACGCGTCTCATATTATTTTAAGCGGAGCCGGTGTGGTGTTGTGCTTCAGATTTCATCGTGCTGTTGTAGGATCGTACCTATCCAGGCGTGTTCTCGCAGAATCTGAACATAGGCACTAATTGGCTAGAAGTCACTTAAAATTCATAACATCAGGCAATAGTTACTAGGTATCGGGCACGTAGTACATACGTACCAACGTATCAGAACAAAATTGGTATTTCTTAGATAGAGATTAGATTAGAGATTAGAACATTAGCTTAGCAAGTACCTCTGCCTACCCCGGTTTAGGATTAAAATGCGTGGAGTATATTTATTTTTCATTTTATCTACAATATTTTAAATTTTAAAGTTTTAAGCTATAACACTGCGACCAAATTTGTACGTGAATGAAACAAAATATCTATCAGGCAGGACCTTCAACTGATGTTGAATGACCTAGCTGATTTTTCTCTACGGATCGGCCTACGGATGAACTTGGATAAAACCAATTTCATGTTCAATGAACATGTTCTACCGAAACCGATTTCAGTACACGGCACCGTTCTCGAAGTTGTTCAAAAATTCGTATACCTTGGGCAGACATTGCAGTTGGGTAGATGCAACTTCGAGGACGAGGTAAACAGAAGAATTCAGGGTTGGGCAGCATTTGTGAAGTTACGTCGAGTCTTAACATCAGCGATCCCACAGTGCCTGAAGACAAAAGTCTTCAATCGGTGTGTGCTACCTGTAATGACATACGGAACTGAGATGTGGACACTGACGGCTCGGCTGGCCCAAAAGCTCATAGTCGCACAGCGTGCTATGAAAAGGGCTATACTCGGCGTTTCTCTGAAGGATCGAATCAGAAATGAATTGATCCGATAGACAACCAAAGTTATCGACATAGCTCATCGGTTTAGCAATCTGAAGTGGCAGTGGGCCGGCCATTTTAGCCGTAGAACTGATGACCGTTGGGGCAAACGAGTTCTCGAGTGGACGCGGTCTCCACTCGAGAACTCGTTTTCCCCCGGCCTATGTCTAACAGTGGACAAATATAGACTGCTGATGATGATGCTGATGAACCATTGAATGCTTAAAATAAAGCCATGTAATGTATAATGTATAGCAATATTCTCGGTTAAGGTAGTGTCAGGCGTTTGCCATAGGGCAAGAGGGGGTGGCTCTGCAGGCGCGCCCCGCGGGACCGCCGCGACCCGACAACACGAGACTCAATCTATAAATTTGTACAGAAATAACAATTTGTTACCCCCGGTACCAACCTATAGCCGTGGGTACAGTGGACTACAATGTTATTTGTACGAAAGAAAAGTGTTTCACTTATTAACTGAATTTGGTATATGGGCTAGCAATTTTAGTAGGATTATTATTACTATAGCTCGCCCATCCCGTTCCTTAGGATTTTTGGGATAATATAGCCTAAGTTTGTCATGAGTATCGTACTTATCATAGATACTATAAGACAGTAATAGTGTAAAAATATTGAAATTCTTCCAGTAGTTTTTGATTTTATTGGTAACAAACGTACGCCCAAAAGTTCAAATCATTCCTATTTATATTAGTGCAGCTAAGTCAACCCTTTTCCATGTGACGAACTGTACTCTGTAGGTAGCAACGTAAAGTTTATTGTGTTTGTTTACCGTGCTTTAGCACATTGTCTACTGAATTATTTTGTACAAGTTAACAAGAATATTTCTGTGCCTGAGAGGCATAACAGTCTAAGTCCCAAAATGCTGTTTTAAAGGAGAGCCCGTTTTGTGCAAAAAAAAACAAGTGGTTCATATTTGAGCTACTGTTGTAGATTCTTAGAAAATCAGCTGCTTCAGCTGCTTGCGTCATTATTTGAACCACTTGTTTTTTTTTTGCACAAAACGGGCTCTCCTGTAAAACAGCATTTTGGGACTTAGACTGTTATGCCTCTCAGGTACAGATTTAATTCCTGGAGGTAATATGTGGTACACATTGTCTGGCGTTACTTCGAGTCACGGAACAGACATTTCTGTATAAGATCAAATTTGCCTCGTGGACCAAAGCAACCCCAATTTTTTTAGGAGTAACGAGTTGGTATAATTAATGAGTAAGGAGTCCCTTAATCATATACTTTCAATGATCTCGTATTGTTACTTGTATGTATCCGTTCACTCACGATTAACGATATCGAATGCCTGTCTTAATACCCGAATACAATCGAAATCCTTCATCACATGTTCAGATAACTTAATTTGGATGTTTCATGTCGCATTGAAAGCATCACTAATGTGATTGCACGAGTCAAGAGCACCGGCTAGATGTCGCCACGTGCATACATCTGTTAGTGTTTTGTCTGCGCTCGCCACTCCGCCTCTATTTTATAAAATCTCATCCGATCGGGACCAGTGGCCCGGAAAATTGAAACAAGGGGATGGAAAAATTATAATTGTGCTTTTATATGTCCTATACTAGAAGGAATAAGGACTATTTCGTTTGATTAATCATTTGTACGACAGAGTTCGCGTCCCAAGCGATTTAGGAGATTTAGTACTGGGATTTGACCATGCCTTGTTTGTTATGAAGTAATCAAGTGTTGGGGCAACTGTGCTTTTATCGTGCAGAGTTTTATACGAAAACCTGCAAATATGTTTTTATAATGTTTCCTGTCCCACGTCGATGATATTTCACGCGTTTTATCTCCCTCACGACCGTAATTGAGATTGTGAATGGCTATTTTGCATAAGACATAGCGGCCAGCTCTAGTGGTCACATTACAGTAGGTGTGCAGTTTAGATCGACCCGATAGCAGTGCGGGTCGGTAGTCAACCTGCTTAGCATAACCTTCCGGACAGACGAGTCAATTAGTATAAAACAACGCACCAAAATCTCTTATTGAATTCCGCATAAAACAAAAGTGGAAGAGATCATAAATCACGTCTGGGACGTAAGGAATTCTTAAAAAATGAATAATAATAAAAAAAACAGTGGCCACCTCGGGGGATACCACCCCTCAGGAATTCGCACAACACGATCATTTGAAAAATAATGATGTCATCAAACACTAATCCGAAAGCTTTCATGTGGATTACTATACCATTCCCTGCCGATACCTACAATGTGTACGGAAAAACGAACCTTCCTGTCCTTTTTCCACTACTTATTTCTCATTGAACAGTTTTGAAATAGATTTTGCAACACTCCGTGCAAATTCTGCTTTCAGGCAAACAGCAACTGTATGTTCTTTTGTGTAAAGTCTATTTTAGTTTCACTAAGACTGTCACATGTTTCGTTTCGGTTCAGATAGGCGCCGCTGGTGCGTCAGTACATTAGGCGTGTGATTTATCCGCGGGAAACACTCGAGTCACAACAAGGGAAGCGCCCTCCGTCGCTGTCTGCCGTGCACCAGTTTACCCCATTTCTAGGGTTGTCGTATTTTTTTGAGAAATTTCACAATTTGAAAATTTTTCGACTTTTACTTACTGAAAGGAAAAAAACGACAGAATGTCTTATGTTTAGCGTTTTGCCACACAAAATTGTAAAAACACTACATCTGATATATTTTAAAATAAGTACATATTTGCTTACCGACCGACGACTCTTAAGCAAATAGCAACGGCATTCCGTAGTTCGCTAAGCAGTTAGAACATTAATTGTGCGAATCATGTCCAAAGTTTTAGTGGCAACCCTTGTAGATAGTGTTTCTCACCAAATGAGTGTTGGGAAGTCTCCCGGGAGTGTCGGATCAAGAGGCAGTCTCCAGGGCGGCGGCGGCGGCGGCTGCGACAAATTACACCGCCGAACCGGATATGCCGCCCTGTTACTACTTAGATAACAGTTTTTGCAGATAACACAACAGGTGTTTCTGCTTTGCTTGGGAGAGAAACACGATGAGGTTTACAAATAAAAATAAATAATGCGTTTGTCTGAATCATTCTCTGTTTTCGTATGTTCTTGTAGTTAATTACGTATTTCTATACATAATAACTTGCGTTTCATTTTAATACCATTATATGGTCACGGGTTATATTTTAATGTAACTAAAAATTTTTTTTATATATACTCGTATTATAATTGTCCTACCCGCCAATACCCTCAACGACCGTAACCCGGCGGGTAGACATTTGCCACGTAGTTAGTAATTCCTATTTCGTATTGTAACGCGACATAGATTTATCATAATTTTCTCCGGGGGGGCTCCGAAATGCTTTTACTCATCAAAAAGGGTTCAGCCAACAGCGGGGTTAATTCGCGGGAGTAATTCTAAAGGGGTTAAACTGCCAAATTGTGTTTTATGCTTTTTAATTTGTTATTTTGAAAACGCAGCGAAGAGGGGAACGGTTAAAGGACTTTGTTGTTTCGCTATCTGATTGTATCTACAGTTTCATCAAACATATGTCGTCCGATGAAATAAAAAAAAACCTATTGTGAATAATAAGAAGTATTTTACGACGTCGTTGTCCTTGTTGGCTGCCGTCTCCGTAATGACCCAGTAAGTGATCCCGTCGTAGCCGCCACCTGGGCTCCTGGTACGAAATTTTCAGACGTTTTAGAAGCATAATGCAACAAGTTAATGGTCGACTTCCATTAGCCGAAGCCGTAAATTACTTATAACCTCTTAAATATCGCTGCCACCCCGCTACTAAATGTTTTATTTGGAAGTCAATTTAAGGGAATGACATTAAGATGCGCCAAAAATAGGAGGTACTTAAACATTTATTTTTTGTAACCGTCAGTCAACACCTACGCCGCCGTCGTTGTGTTGGAGTTACATTTTTATTTCAATGAAAAAGTTGACACAAAATAAAAGTGAACTTTAATAGACGCTCGGGTAATAATAAACATGGGATGTTAAGTGTCGCTGCTATAATGAGCTCATAATTCATTTGATGCACGTCCTTTTGGTGTCGCCATTATCTCGAATCAGATAATAATTTAAAAATTCACTAAATAGGTACTTTCCTCTTTTTTTTATATACTTGGCTCTTATGTTCGGCTTTAAAGCCGACAATTCTGCCACAAACAAAGTAATAAGTCTTCGTGATCAAGTTGGTGGTATTGTCATAGTCTGTCGCAAAAGTCGTCAATAGTAAAAGTCGTGTCAAAAACTCATTAAAACGTGAGGGTGGAGCATCACATTTCAATGCTGCGTAGAAAATGATACCGTATTCCGATATTTACAAAAAATAATAATAAAATAAATACACTTCACGCTTTTAATCCCAAAGAGGGGTAGGCAGAGGCACTTGCTAAAGCGCGAGTACCCACAGTTCACCAAGCGTATTTGACCCAAACGTGACAGGGGGTGAGCCCATCGCCGTTATAGGGTTCACACACCTTGTGGTGTGCGGGTTTCATCACGATGTTGTCCTTCACCGTATGTTGTCCTTCACGTACGAGCGTTGCGTTGCGTACATAGGCTCTGAAAAAGAGTCCCATTGGTACACGTCCAGTAGCCGGACTCGAACCCGGGACCTCCCGGTTACAAGTCAAGTGTCCGACCAACTGGACCACAGACGCTCCGATATTTACAAATGGATCAAATAGGAGTCCTCTCCTTTACTTTTCACTCTCAGTACATTATTTTTCATCACCAGCACATTATTATAATAATTCCACCACATTAACACAATAACTGTAACGAAAAATTATTTTTGAAAATGAGTAAGCATCTCATCGCTTCCCGTATCAATCCCCTTACTTTCTTCTTTAGTAGGTATATAACAGTAGGTAAGGGTTTGAATGTTTAAGATATTCTCTGCGTATATATTACTTACATACTTAAAAATACTTGAACGTTTGTTTCACGGTACTCGTATACCTATCTCATGTAATTTTTTAGTGCATGTATTTGTTTAAAATCATGTTATTGTATAGTATGGTGAAATGAAATGATGGCAATAATTTCACATCTGTGGTAGATACATGCGTACATCTAGAGGATGTCAATTTCATTGGTAAGGTCATAGAGCTGTTTAAAGTAAACTAGTATAAACATATCCTATTATTCCATTATTGCAAAGTTTGAACACACTGACAAAAACCTCAGCTCGTTATTATTTTTTTGTCATAAATTGCTTTGAATTCCTCTCGTCCGCCTCCATTTTAGTGAAACGTGCAGTCATTAAAGTGATGTCTTAATGAATTACACGCTTAAAATAATCCCGAGCGCGGTTTCAGTAAACGATGACAAACTGCGATTAAAAATACTGTGCCTTTGTACAATCGGCTGGGCGCCGATTGTGTACATTGTATTTATTGGAAACCTTTACTGGTAGTTGACCTGCGGTTTTACCTTTAGCCTATAAACGAAACTCTTATTCGTTTCTCTGTGACATAAATAAAGCTTTTGAATCTTGTACTATGTATGACAAGAAATTATTTTTCAACCAGATTTATTTTTTAAAATACAAGTGTAACGGACTTTTGTCAATTTGTTAATCATTATGCATACAAATACCTTACATTTTTGGACTTTATATGTTTAGAAATATAAATTGAACGACAAATGAAGCCGGTAGCGTCCAGCTACCCGTTAGTAAGTACAGCCAGAAGCAAGGCCCTGTCGACTATTTTAGTACGCATGACATCTTTTTTCTTTATTTTTCATCCAAGTATGTCATTTGTATTAATTATGACCGTCACGCGACTGTTCCGACATTATGACGTACAGAGCAGCAGCGAAGCAATTACTTTTACCGTGGAATGCTTAGGTTTATTATTATAAATGAAATTGAATTATTCCCTATAATTAAATTCATCGATCGCTATAATAATTATCCTATCCAATAAGTTATCGTTAAAAAAATGTGTAATGTACCGTGAGAATTGCGTATTTAGTAGTCTAGTAATAGGTATATTTATATTATGTTTGGCAAAAAATATGTTGAATTGCCTTCCTTTCAATCTTAACATTTTATTGATACTATGGAAAATGCATTCTCTACATAAATGGTAATAGCATTCTTATGTTTGTATCTGTTGGAGGGATACTTTTTATGAATTATGCACGTACGTCGCTGTTTTCACGTACACATTCATTGCAGTGAGATTGGTTTCCCTACAACTATGACAAGTCAAAAACTTTGCTTAAAAAAAGCGATATTTTCTTTTTCCCCACAGTTCAGTACCTATATTTGCCCACTCGAGTGAAGTGCGCGTAGAGCCCTTGTGTAAAGTGCTCTCAAGCTGCAGTAGTTTATCACACCGCCACTTTTATCTAAAGCGCTTCACTTTTTTGCCTTTTGCGCTTTTAAAGTATGTTTTGAGTTATGTGCTTTTGACGGCTGCGGTACTTTTTCTTTGAAATGCTTACAACACATTACGTACGTTTAAAACATATAAAGCTGATTCCGGTAAACATTCTGAATCGGTCCTTTAGTTTTGTCGGTGAATTAATTAAGAGCTCTTATGTATTGTGCTTCACCGTTATATTAATATAGCCCAGTTTCGCATAATATTTATAGTCGATTGTGTTGGTAATTATAAAATAAATAAAGTAACTTCCATTAATAAGTTTTTATTCATTTTTTTTACAATAAATATAACTCTCTTCAGGAAACTTCTGATCCATAACATCTTGCCCATAAAAACCATAAAGAGAAATCTTAACGATAATTGAATAAAATTCGAAATATCGGTTTCCCAACGAACGGAGCAGGCACGCAAGGAATGTACGGAGTCGGCGCCTACCGCCCGCTGTTACCCTGGTACTGTGGAAGCACCCTGAGCTTTGTAGTTATGTTTACCCTGAGCTGGATTTACGTGTACTTTGTAGAGTACTATATGTCACTGTATAGCAGCCATCTAGGCTGTAACAGCACAAAATATGGACAAATATTGATACACTGATATTATATTCTGAACTGGCAACGAGTTCAAATTTCAAGTTGAATATGTTCAAATTCAAAATTATGGTGACGGACTTGCGATGTTCCATCTAAAAACAAACAAAACTTACTTAGTACGTAGTACTATTACGAAAGAAACTGAGTAAAAAAAACAAAGGAGCAGTATCTCGGGTTCTATGACTGATGATATTACAAGACCATTTGATAAAAAGTATCATTTACATCCAGTGTTTTCATGAGTTATTTGGTGAGGTTGTATGTGTTTTACCGAGAAGTAAGATTTGGTCCGCCTACCTATCTGAATACGATACGACGTGTCGGATCTCATTTTAAGTAGAATTTCTCTTTGAATAAGATATTTATTGGTATAAAAGTACATTATGCGAAGCATTGCATCGCTACGAAGTTTACAAATAATGTTAGTGTATTTATCATACGGTGCAAATTATCATAAGCTATGATTAAAATTAAATACACATACCGCAGGTTAGGCAGAGGCATTTTTGATAAGACCCATCTTATTCTTCTTCAGTACCTAGCGCTTATCCCGTACGTCGAAACCACTTGCGCGGGAGGAGCCAGGGCTCGCTTTTTGTTTCTTGCCAAAGACGCTTGAAGTTGAATATTTTTACTTTGTATCCACACTGGCACATCGCACAAACTACGCTATTACACTTTATCTCGGAACTGAACAAAAATACAATAGAAATAAATTCTCTACTTACAACAGGACATTTCATTGAGGCTGTGTGGTTAGTTAGATATATAGACTTCTATTAGTATCCGCATTCTGTAAACATATTTGCCAATAATATTATTTCCTTCCTAAAACGGAATCGGAACGAACATACGTCGTCGCATGGATCGCCGCAGCTATAGATATATTATTTATATTTTTTTTCTCTACCGAGTGTTCTTTTTCATCAATAAACGTGGTGCAACAAAAAAAACGCCGGAGCCTCCTTTTTTGTTCGCTGTCACGTCCGATGATATCTTTTTGTTTTATCCTGTCGCAGAACTCGCCGATATATATTTCGTTGAATTTTTATCTTTCATATTGAAAAATGTCTTTGGAAATGTCACAGTTGCTTTGTTTTAATTATTCTTTGTTTTTTTTTGTTCGCTGCAACACAGAAATGCTTTTGCCTTCGCTTGGTTATCGGTTGGGTGATTTTTTAACTGTCTCTTCGGAAGGACTGAGCGTGGATCCCTTACTCGGGAGAAATAATCGCGAATATGGTCTGCGTAGGATGCCAGTAGGTATATCTGTAGTTTAGCATTTCAAACGAATGTGGAAGAATTCATTCGAGAAATATTGTATGGCCACTTAGTGTAGAAGAAGCCTATAATGTACGTATATATGTGTTTATTTTTGCACACATCATTGGCATGAGATGCACTTATGTATATTTTTGTAAACTTTAAATGTACTTTGCCTCACAAATGTATAATCACTGCATACATTTCATAATTATTCAGCAATTTTGACAGAGACGTTTCTAACTCCTTTACATACTACACCGAATTCGCACTAAGTCATGTGCTGTACTGGTATCACTTGAATAATTGAACGCAGCTTAAATCTTTTGAATAAAACATGATAATTTTGTTCACATTTCATTTGCTTCTCATATTGCAAACGACGATGGATTCTAAATTATCACTCAAGAGGCAGTAAGTTGACTATAACTTGGCTTAGCTTGAATTAATTTCCATAGAATTGGCGCAATATTTTCATTAATTGTAATATACCTGCGGATTTTGCCATACCTACTAAATATGTGCCGAGAGGGACGCTTAGTGTATCTATTTAAGACTGGAACTTTAATGTTATGGGGAAAATCTGCAGTGCCTCCGCTAACGGCCAATAATCTCTGACCTATCTGCTTATTACATGCCAAACGAACAACACTAAACGTCATAATTATGTTGGTGAATTTACTCCTTACAATATCACCTTGATGGTAATAAGGAAGAACTTGTTTAGCCTAACTTGTTTCTGTTTTCCTAGTAATCATTTGTGAACTTATATGACAGCCTCCTGGTTAGCGGGATTACATTAGGCTTAGCTTTTATGTTTATTTCGTAATATAACTGCGGGATGTCTGCTAAATATCACACAAATAAGCCTTAAAAAGTTGGCTAATCTATTTTCTTGGCCCTCTTTATCCATGTTAGCAGATGTATGTACCGATGCATCCCTGCTATCCTGGTTATATCAACCTTCACATTTCAAAGTTTATTTTTTCTACAAACGTTTGTTAAAGTGATCTAGATAAAAATTCAGCGTATACTGGTTACGAATTCGTAGAATAGGCGCTTGCGCGTCTCGTCCCATAATTTCCACTCTGTCGCACCAGCCACACCGGCTTTGTCCCCCCTTTATAAATAAAATGCTATGAAACTACTGTGTTTTGACCCATATCTACTTACAAATGAAACAGTCCATCAGGTCAGTTTAAACTTCCAATACGGCGGGTTTACTTATCCGCGTCTGAACAAGTATTATGGATCATTTATGATTTAGTTTATTTTTTTTCTGTTTTGTTTTGCATTGTCTGCTTTTCAACAAGGTTATGATAAAGATGGGTTTTGGGATTTGGACGTTTTAATGTTCAATTGAACATGGATTTTGGATTAGTTATTGTAAGTTATTCAACTAAGAATAATCTAAGCAGGGTTTTGTTATTATGCCATTTAGACGTATATAGGTTCTGACGTCCATCGACTTTCATAATCACTTTGTAGGTCCAATATTCTCTTCCGTTTATTTTCATGATAATATATAAAGATGACCCTTGTAAGTGTGTAAAAGCAACTCAACAGTTCTGTGGTCCATCGCTATTACAGTGTTTTCACACCTTTGGGTACTCTTATTTTACGATTTATTTTCCCCACTATAACAACATTATGTAAATTTCAAAAAACTACCTTTTCGTAATCTAACTACAGCCTATACTGCGTGTAAAAGGACCCTTGGCAATGTTTTTAGAAACTTGTTAGGCTCGTCGATATGAACAACTTACTATGGCGACAATGCTGGGAAATTGAAAAAAAACTTTAGTCAGCCATAACATAACAATTTCCAATCGAGTAACACGACGAGTGAACAAGTGGGCCTCATCTGCTAAATATTGAATACTAGCTGTACCACGGGATGTTATTCTTTTCCCTACCTGTGTTAAATTCGAAATAGAATGTAGGCTATGTCGCTAGGGGATTGTGCAGCTTCCCAACGGTAAATGATTTTTTAAATCGCTCTAATTATTTCAGAGCCTTTTCGATGCAAACTAATAAACAATCAAATACTGCCCCTTTAGAATATTGCTATAGAATACCAAGAAGCGTCCATCCGAAGTATGAAGTTCTCACCGCAGCGCAGTGTCCTCACAAAATGAATGTTGTATGAGATGTCTTCGAGCCGCTAACTTAAGGCTCCACAGTTAGCTGCAATAATTATTACACGTACCCAGTTTTTTAAACAATTTAATACTAATGCACATGTCGAGCTGACTCTACGTTGTATTAATAAAAATATAGTTCTTTTTAAGAGCGAATGTGGTGTGATATGGTCGCCCGGCTCGCAACCCTATGGGAGGGTATGTGTTGTGAAATATGAAATGTATAGTTTTACCAATAAATGAAATTAATACCGTGTAAAATAGTAAGCAGTCACACGCTTGTTCATAGTGATTAAAAAAAACTTTATGACGTTCGGAAAATTGTCGAGTCGTAAAGAAGACAAAACATGGTTTTTATTTGTAAGGCAGTTTTCATCTAATAATAAGTAATCTATTTTCGGGTACCTAGGTGAAAAAAACATTCTGGGTAAAATTCTAGACTGTTAGTTGGTGTCTGGTAATTAGGATAATAGCAGATGTAGACATTGCAATGGAACCATTTCGGACTAGGTTCTAATTTAGTACCTAGTAAATAGGTTTAGGCCTACAGGTGTTTCTTCCCTTCTATTACTTCCTATTACAAGGAACATGGACATAGGTAGGTATATCAATTCATACCTGCAAACTAGACATGACTGTTTGCCTTTATAAATAAATTATAAATATTTCTTCTTTATTTATATATTTTTTTTTTCGTTTAAATACATACTTATATAAATAAAACACCCAGACACATCCAACAAGTACTTAAAAAATCATCACCTAAATACCTGCCAGCGGTGGGAATCGAACCCACGGCCCTATGGAGCAGAGGCAGACATGCTGACCATTACACCAACGGGCCCGTCGAATTGCCTTATGTTACGTGATCGATTTATTGAATATTTATTCAAATTATACAAATAGATACGCATGTACCGCTCCCAAAATGGCAAAATAAATGTATTTTGCATTTTTCATATGACTTAATCATCCAATTATAATAGATGCACATCATCCTCGACATAAATGAGCCATTTGCTAATGTTATAGTTTAGAAGACAAAAGTTAATAATAAACTAAACGTTGTTTTGCTTCCAACAGCACTGCCGTCATAGGAAGAAAAAGTCGTAACATCATATTACTTTAAAATTATGTGCTTAATTACTGACTGAGCTGCAGGACCACTTATGGATCATTCAGATTATTTCCCCTAAACCACGAATTCTACTCTTTCTCCTATTGATAAACGAGCACACGTCACCGTAACTTTAGGTTAGACTATGTGAATTAAATTGTCTTCCGATAGAGTAACCTACAGCGGAACGTTCGTTTTAGAAAACTGCCCCTAAACATGTTAGTATGGGCACTGCAGATTGTGGTCGCATCGCATTTGCATGTTAAGACGCGTATTATCCCGAATCCGCGAGGTCATGATTCCGTATAAGTAACGCAGTCAGTGTATATCAAACACCTGAATAAATTCGAGACGTCTAGACACGAGAATTGATATGAACCATTCATATTGTGAAGGCTATTCATTATCCATGACCTATGTGCTGAATTTCAGATGCACTCATAGATCACAGACTGCGTTGCTATGGAAAAGGACCTCATACTATGCTACTCGGGGATCCAGTCTATTTAACAACATAAACGTTCAACTCCCAAAAGAACTTGGGGAACAGTGGGCAAATACTTCGCAAGTGCTTCTGCCTACTCCGCTTCAAGGATAAAAGGCGTAAAGTGTATTTTATTTATAGGATAGCATTGGCCACCTCAGGGTTCACATACCTTATGATATGGATTTCATAGTGATGTTTTCATTCACCGTTTAAGAATTACTTGTAACGTAGCGTACATGGTCTCTGAAAAGAAACCTAACACATAACCCAGACGCAATACCACCAGGCAGCCAGCCAGCAGAATACAGTCGCTCTATAAGAACCAGATACCAGATAAGACTAGGCGACAGCACAGCTCTTTTACATTATGTTGTATGTGTGCCGCAATCTCCTGCGAGCGATGCAGAAATGGTAACGTTTAAAGTTCATAGCTGGTACACTCTGACATCTATTGGCAAGTCAGCGCAAGCGACGAACGACAAACGGCGCCATTGAGTTACCTGGAGTCCATACAGAGCTTTTGTAATGTTTTAACTTCGGACTTTGATTCTTTGATTGAAACTTCAGATTTCATTCGCACAGTTTCTTTATTTTGAACAAACTATAACACCCTCTTTATAGCGACGCGTGTCACAGTATCGGTATAAAAAAATTCTAAACAAATAGAAAACTCTTCTACTGTAGGTCACTTGAGGCCTATTTCGCTTATTTTGAAGATTTTTAATTATACCTATTAATAATTTGACTAACGTGAATCCAGTATGTTAGTAAAATATAATTATTAATAAATTATAATTATATAATTATTAGTCGATATAAGTAGAAGTCGTTAGTGATTATTATATCCTCCCGTCAGGTCTCTGTCACTAAAATGGGTTTGTAAGACTTAGGTTTTTTTAAATTGCATTACACTGTGTTTGGCCAATCATCATCATCGTGTCAGCCCTCTGACGTCCGCTGATGTACCTTACCTTCCCAATTTTACCAATAGATGCATGAATTGTGTGAAAAATGCGAAGGTTGTAAGGTAGCGTTGTTCGTTCTTCATAGGAAGTAATAATTGCAATTGTAAATATGTTATAGTTTTGTTTCAGTTTTTCACAACTGAAGAAATATTAGTATGCATTTCCTCATCACTCCTATGCAGACGGAAACATCATGATGAAACATAAGCTGCATACCATAACTTATGTGAACCCCAGAATGGCGATAGGTCCACAGCCATTAGATATATACCTCTTTCTGAGAGTGTCGACTAGGCTCTGAAAAACAGTTCCACTGGCATACTTCCTACTACTATATGAGTCTAATGAGGTATCCGACTGCTAGGCCGTTCTTAAATTTATAATATTACCCAAATAAGAAATATTTGGTATTTTACATTCCTGGTCAGGTTCATGCTCGACGGGAGACACAGTATCAAAGTACATACTGTACAGTACTGCTGTTTTAGGGTATATGGTACTACACAAAGGGAGATACGGTGGCCTTAAAGTACTACCTATGCGTGCTCAGTAAATTTAATAAACATCCCTTTGACGTTTACCACATACAGAGTCGTTAATGGTCGTTTATTCATAATATTTTTTGTTAAATTAGGTTTACGGAAGGTGTACTAGCTGTCTGTAAGTTTTGACGCCTGTCACAGCTAAAATACTAATATTAAAAAAAATAAAAAATATAATATGGACCTACTAGGTAGATAGCCTATTATGTTATAATTGGTTTAATTATAAATAATATTAAAATACCCTTATTAGGGTTTTGTAAGAGTTAGGTAATCGTTTGTATTGATACGATTAGTCTATGAATTATATTCACACCGTTAATTGACAGTTTTTTTATCTCATACTAAACATTGGATAGTTACAGTTAAATTTGGTTATATCTAAAAGCTTCGTGTTTACTTCATCCAGTATCGAAAACAGTGTCCCATAAATTTGTTACAAAGACCTTCCTATTATCTCTGCCCGCCTGGTTATCTCAAATGGTAGTTAATTGCTTGTTACCAACATCTATTTCAGTGTTTACGATTGTTCGATTGCGTAGGTACTGTGTACTAAATTGTATTTTAGAAGCCAAAACCGCCATTTCTCATCAACGCTCATATATTTTATTATTGCGAAACATTTTTTTATATAAGTACATAGCAATTTTAGGACATGCTGTGGAATGACATGCCGGAGTCTATGTTTCCTGCGCAGTATTGTGTGGAGGTCTTGGCTAAATAACAAGTGTGCTCCATCGTAAACCACATCGCTGCTTAAAATCAGTCAGGATGGCTGCTAAATGCCTGTTCACTGTGTTTAAAAAACATGCTGACAAAGGAAGATCTTATATGATTTTCATGACATGTGATTATTTTGAGGTGAAACTCTTATAAAATAAAAATGTTACCATTAGCTATTATTTTTTAGTCTCCGGTTGTAAAAAGTAATTTTTTATTATCTTTAACTAGATACAGTTAAAGATAATAAAAAATTACTATATAATATTATTAAATTACTATAATTTGGTAACCGTTTTCCGTTATTACCTGTACCTACTTATTTTAGAGGAACAATGTAATCTTAAAGTGAAAATGCCAACGGCTTGTTTTATTTTAAATACATACTGGTATAATATTCGTATTATGTATATAAATATGTAGGTACTTAATTTTTGTGTAACTAACTATACTGCTAACAACCATGCTTTAGGATGAAAAGTTATTTCCTTTAGTTAGTGCCTTTTTTATAAACTAGCTATCCCGGCAAACATTTATTTTGCCGTAGGATGACACCATTCCAGTTAAAAGCCATATTTCAATTTCAGATTATTTGTATTATTCTCCTTTTAAACCTTCTTTGGACTTCTACAAGTAATTAGACCAAAATTTGCCAAAGCAGTCCAGCTGTTCCGGAGTTTTAGCGGGACTAACGAACAGCCAAACATTTTTATGTAACACTTGTAGACGCCCCGCGATTTCACTCGCGTAGTTTCAGTATTTCGTACAAACTATAACTGGATAAAAGTAACCTATGTCCGTTAAGGTCCTGGTTTTAAGCTACCTTCCCACCAATTTTCAGCTTAATTTGTTTAACCGTTCTTGGTTTATAAATAGTGTAACTAACACGACTTTTATATATGTAGACTAGCTGTCCCGGCAATCATTTGTTTTGCCATAATAAGTTGCCTTTGTACCCTGTGTATTGGGCGAAATACAACTGGTAAATGCATAAAATTAGATAGTATCCGATTCTCAGACCGACTGAATACGCATATAAAATTTGCGGTAACGGCCGTTTCGGAGGAATACGGTAACTAACATTGTGACATGGAAATTTTATACATATATTAGATTTGGATTATAATGTTTACTTTAATGTAAATGTCATCCATACCAGGTGGATTTACCATTTACGCGAACCAAACGGTTTGCGTCTGTCGTCATAGTGCGAATCCCCAGTATGTGGAATGACTTGCCGGAGTTTGTGTTTCCTGCGCAGTACAGTCTGAAGTCACTGGGGTAAATAGGTACCGAATGAACAAGTGTGCTCCATCGTAGACCACATCGCTGCTTAACATCAGCCTGGATGGTGGTCAAACGCTTGTTCATTGTTTTAAAAAGAAAAAAATGTAAATATTATCTGATATTTTAATTATTGTACCGTACTGTACAGATTCATAATACGTTTTTTCTTATACCTACTAGCTGAATGGTCCTTAGATTAAAAAAACCTACAGTTCAGCCAGTTAACGCTTTGACTAGGTACCTATATAGGTTATTATTGTTTTGTTTAGATCACAATTGGCATTTTATGATCAACTACCTTATCTATGAGTGTGTGTGCATTTTATCAGATTAATGTAACGTATCCTTGTATGGAATAATGAGATACGCTGACCTTTAATCTCATTAGAACTACTTTTTCAGTTTGCGTTCCCTATAAGGCACGAATAACATTTATACGCAGTAGGCAGTAGTAATAACATTTGTTTATACCTTTTGCGTTTCTTCTTGTTGAACAATCCATGAACAACGTTACGTCTCCACGTTATTTTTACCCGCTTTGATCGAAATTTAAATATGAAAACATTCGTCAGAATTATAATCTAGGCCACTCATAAATGAAACGGAGCAGTCGAACGAAAGCTATCATTTTTGTAGTTTTTGTGTGTGTGTTTTGACGCGAGGCGGCCGCGCCACGCCCTTCTCTCGTCCCCACTCATTATCCCATATAATTTAATAAATTTATGACATAATGTTACCTTTCCGTGTTTGTATTTTAGTGTTTTATTGAATTCTCGAGCTCTTAGGCAGCATAGTGTTAATTTTAACATTATTTATTACAGTTTAATGCGATGTTTCTTCGCGTTTCTTTCGGAATAGCGCGAAAATAGGCCTATATTATTGAGAGGCGGCTATTTTTATCGGGATTGTTTTTTATAGTTTTATGTACGTTGTAATGTGTGTGTTATTTGTTTGAAAACGGATTGAAGGGTAGGTAATAAGATGTTTATATGATTAGGGGGAAATAATGTTAAGTAGGCTGGTGGGCGCCGCCCCCCGCCGGCTCGCGCCGCGGCTGAGTGACGTAAGGTACATTTCGACCGTTTTTGTGGTACCGGCACTGCGGTGCAGTGGATAACAAGCCAATCTACAACTTTTTGTCAATATCCGAGATGTCCAATACAGATTACTTTTGATAATATGCACAAAAACGCCTGGCGCCCCATATATTTCATTTTATCGATTTCTCATTTGGACGTCGTCTGTTTTTGTTATTATTGCAATATTTATGTATTTGCCTACAACAGCGACTGGAGCATGCTTCGCACGTATACGGCGTCAAGATTTTCGGTCTGATAAGCGACTGTATATTTTATCACAGAGTACCCGTACCTAGGCTAGTCCTAGGCTAGTAGGTAGGTAATACTTCAGAAATTAGAAACACAGCAGCCAATAAATCGTCAATAAATACATCCGGACAGAATATCAATTCGTGAAAGATTAACAATTGATTGCTAAAACTAGCGCATACCTAATATTATATCTGAGAGACATTTGTTACGAGAAGGTTTTTTTTTCCTTCGGTGTCTACCGACGTTCTTTCCTATTTACGAACACATACATGGGTTCACAAATATATTCCATTCGGTGCTATAAATTCCCTACTCTGTATTCTTCGCAGCTAGAACTATAGCGTGCGTTGGCCATAACAGGCCATTTACAAAGGCTGGTGTCTTGTGCCTTGTCTCGCCGTAATATATGGTCTGTAACCCGATCTGCCGTGGGTCTCTGGGATGTTCAAGTACAGAATTAGGAGTCAACAACCTCTCTACAACCTTCATTGACGTAATTTACTGGCGATTCTGTGCCATCTCGGTTTTTATGGGAATACGTTATTATGTTTTGTACTGTGTTAGACGTGACATTAGTTTGTTAATGTACTTGATGTAATTAATGTTTTTACTGTAAATTTCTTGGGCTATTTCTCAAAATGTGACAGCACATAGTGTGAGTAAACTCGAAAGTCAGTATTTGGAAGTTATTATTAACTGATTGCTGATGCTTTTTAAAATATCTATAGGAGGTAGTAGAAACGGAAAAGATTAGGTTCCCCAATATGCAAAGTAAAGAAAATGCGTAACTATCGTATAGTCGTTTATTTATTAACTTCTAGATTATATTAACTTTTTTGCAGATCTCAGTCAAATAAATACATGTTTAATTTAAATATAAATCAACTAACACTAAAATTGTACAAAGAGACTAAAATTATTTACATGTATATCACAAAACATAGTACGAATCAACTGACAAGATTCTGTGCCCCGCAGTACTTACAGTCATACGGTCCGGTGTACTGGAATAAACTGAAACATCACCAACTCAAACCACAGTTTTTGTAACACTCATCCATTCAATCACTCTATCCTAAGACTACCAGGTTGTCACAGATTCACAAGAGTCACAACTACAGTTTCTCGAAGGCTCGCGAGTTGGTGAGTATCTCGCGGGTGAGCCGCCACACTTGCTTGGCGGCGTTCTCCAGCGCCGTCGGCGACTTGCCTTTGAAGAGGTCGACGTGCGGCAGGAAATAGTGCGGACACCGCCGGCACTGCAGCGACGATATCAGCTGGAGGAATATCCCGTTGATCCTGTCACCGATCGCGCCTTCGTCCCACTCGTGCTCTCGGGGATGCTTCTCGCATTCGTACAAGAGTAAAGTCTTCATGTGATAACAAGTCACAGGGTTCCCCGGGAGATCTAAATGCCGGTCTCTGATAGTCTTTAGTATGCTCAGACACTTTCTCCGGCAGCCACCTTGGAGCAGCCGGTTCTCTGCCTCGATGAAAGACAACACCCAGGCGTCGCCTTCCAAAGCAGAGTTTTTGCCTTGCAACGTAAGGCATTCCTTAGAGAGCAGATCGAACCCTTCAGTTTTGACTTCAGCGACTATGTTGGGATGCGGCCAAGGAATGGCTGGGAGCGGCCAGTGCGCCGCCGACCGCGGCCACAAACCCGCACACTTGAACGCCGGAGTAATTTGCACGATGTAACGCTCGCGGATCCTAAGCTTCACCTCAGTAGTTTCAGCGATCATTTTGACACAATCCCGGTAAGAGCACTTGTCGCAAGCTTGTGCCACAAGTGTTTGGAATCTAGACCGGATCTTCCTGGCCGAGAGGTATCCGGAAGCTGTGATGAATTCGACCCACAGGGACATGGAGCGCTTGCGGCCATCACTGAGCTTGAGCACAGCGCAACCCGGGAGCGAACCATCATCCACGAAGTTCAGCACGCCCATCTGGTTGAGATAGATGACGATTTCAAACTCGTGAGGCGATATAACCTCCAAGCCCTCGTAACGGCCGTTGTAGTCCGTCAGCGAGGAAATGAACCTGGGCTCCTGAAGTTCCACTTCTTTGAGCACATCCTGAACAATTCTGCAAACCTCGTGAATCGTTTTCGTGATTTGGGTCTTGCGGTTGGTGACCCTCTCGTTGTAGTATTTCGTCATTTGGTAGACTAGTTTGGACTGCGCCGCCATCATCTCAGGCGGGACGAGCATGGTGGCTCATCGCTCGCGGCGCGCGGCTCAACGTGCCCGTGAAGACTGGCGACTCGTTGCCGGCACACTACGCCCATGGGGGAGCGAGCGCGCGACAGAGACGGGGCGGCGCGCCTCTCGCTCCGACACACGCGGCCGGAATGTGCTCCCTGTGGGCCGCGGTGTCATGGCGTAGCTTGGGGCGGGCACGCCACTATTGATCGCGCGAAGGCTCCGCCCCCGCCCCCGTGCCTGTAAAGGTGTCGTAGTAGATATCACGTGACCGCGTCTCGGGACTGCCTCGTTAATACGGTAGCTTTTTAACAAGCTCAGCTATTAACGACATCGTATTTCTGTAACGTTTTTTCATTATCTAGTCTATTTCATTATTTTCCATGTTAATTACGGATGTCATAGATAAGCTTGCTGTGTAAGGAAACTGCGGGTTAGGAAAATTATTTTAATTTGCTTTGCTGTATCTACGTGGAAATTACATAAATTGATAAAGATTATGTTCTTGTTCAGACACTGTTAACTGAATAAACTCGTGATACCTTTTTGTCGTAAATATCATTATGAAGAGCAGGTATCTAATTTAATTAGGTACCTGTTTGTTTTTTGTTTAATTTGTCAATTAACCTAGCTATATGCAAATCACGACGAAACCGCTGAAGCTAAAATACCAATTTGTTTATTACTGGAGGGTTCCGCAAGGAAAGAATTTTCGGAAATAGATTAGTTCTTATGTACTTAGGTATTAGGACGGGGGACCTATTATTTGGGTAAAGTTGCTTTGAAAAACTTAAACTTTTGATCCAAATAACTTGATTTTTGGTTGATAGGTTACATACTTAACTACACATCTTTTATCGATAGAACATTTTATCAATTTGTTTTTATATCCGACTCTAGTCTACCTAGTAGGTAGCTTCATGAATTTTTTGATATCACATGATGAAAGAATTTTTGCAAAATACTAAATCCACAGAGTGAATATGTCTGAATTACAACTGAAACCGCCTCCAATTTTAATGATGGCTTTTGATAGAAGAAGGCTTTTGACAAACTATGGATAGAAATTCTATCCATAGTTTGTTTCATTCTGATTAGCCATGGAGATACATAGGAACGTAAGAGGGCAGAAATGTTCTGAATATTGCCTACCTACAGTTTAAAAATTATACATACCCATAAAAAAGCAATGTCTGGTTAAGTAGGTATACATACCACCATCACCCCCACCATTAATAACTTGAGAAGAGCTGAATCCATTTTAGAGAAACCGACCAAATTACAATGCAATAAAAATATAACTGATATGTAAAAAATATAAGGCAAAGTATTAATTCTCCCATAAATGTCATTTAGAACGAGAAGGAAGCATGATGATTGATTGTGTTTTGTTTGTTGAAACTTGATATGTGGATGAATTGAAATAACGACTGCAAACGCCAATGCCTATTGGGCCAATGGCCGTTACCTATAGAGGTTTCACACATCTTCTATGAAGTAAGTGTGCAAGCGGCTCTATTGTAGGTGAGGTGCCTACAAGCGTTCTGGTCTGAGACTCCATTTAAAGGCTATGAAATTTAGCAGTATTGATAAAAATAAATTATTGTTAGAATAACGGCGATAGACACTAATTTTTCTATATATTTTTTTAAAGAGACGTGCATAGACATTGTATTTAAGTTTTTAACCGGGTGTATCGGCGCCAATTTAAACAAAAACACATGCAACTATGTTGAAACGTCGAGTACAGACAGAGATAAAACTTAGAATTTTTACTCTTTCACGTCCCTGATAGGCGTAAGGATTTTATTTCATTTTATTACTGTATTATTTTATTATTTACCTTAGTCTAAACAGCAGTTGCGACTTGGTGAAGCCGAAGTTTGCTATTTAAATAGGTAGTAACAATGTTTGTTCACCTAAGTCCACAGGTCATCGTAATAGAAGCTTCAGTGCAATGTACTGATTCAGTAGAATAGTTGCAACAGTAATTCAATAACCTATAGGAGACTTCCCTGGAGATTTTAAGACTTACGGGCCCTATTTTTTCTATCATAGTTTCCAAACAAAATTTGACAGTTCTCCGCCCGAAAATCGGTCAGAAAAACGTCGAAAGAAAATTCCCCATTACAATGACACATCTTTTACCCATTGTGTATTTTCATATGATGTTTTACATCCATTTCGTTAAGTCAGCCAATATAAACTGAACTGTCGTATTAAATGATATTGTCGTTTTTATTAAACAGCCCCCCTGATGTTTGTAATGCCGAGTAACTGGTGTACTAAGTTAAATAGCGTTGTTTGTTAATTGCTGCTCGTTACTCTCCTGTTACTTTTGAAAACAGCATCAACGTACAACGAGTATATATAACTAGTAAGGTACCAAAATGGGACGATAGCCTGGCTAGGATATCGGTACATACAGGCACAAACCAAGAGTGTATATTATTCTCAGGTAAATACTAGATAGGTAACTGGCAAGACTATTTAACTAAAAGTACCTACCCAGGTTCAAGTGAAGTGGAGTAGATAGACTGGAAAGGGATCGGTGACGCAACTTGGCACAGCAAAAATAACCTACTTCCACAATAACTAGTCGCCCGCCCGCCCTTACTCATTTTTAAATTTCCCCTCGATTTATCGGGTTTGCCCCGATTTGCTCATCATGGGACCACTTTGGAAATATCTTCATTGTAACACAAAAAATCATAAAAATCGGTTAATAAACAACGGAGTTATTGGCGAACAAACATAAAAACCGAATAGCCATAAAAAGACTCCTTTTTTGATGTCTCTTAAAAATATGGTTTACCTTTAGTGACATAAGGATCCCTGAAATACTATTATGGCGTTTACCCTCCAACTAATAGCTTTAATTCTAAAATAAAAGCTGATGTAAAAGAAGAAGAATCATCTCATACCTAAGTAAAAATGTTTTCCTTAAAAAATTAAACATACCACGCCAAACAGTACCAGGATAGCATAACTTACACAGATCCCTCCCCTACCTCCCCACTGGCTGATAGATGCACGGACGCGAGTGATGAACGACCGGACAGCATCTGATTTACGCCGCCGTCTTTCACCAACTTAGGACATACCTACATACAGTGGCTAGCCAAGATTAACTGAACCATACCATAAGGTCAGACATAACTAAAACCAGCTCAAGTTAAAATGTTTAACACGGTTTGTCTACCGGGATGTATGCTGGATGTGTCTACTTAAGTACCTACTTTAGTTATGTCGCCGAAGTAGGTTTGATCTGTATGTTACAGGACGAAAACTCGGTAACTATATTTAATAAACGTTCTTCAATACTGTAACTTGAGAATGTAGATTCAGACCTAATACCTAATGAAAAATGTTAAAGAGGTTCATCAAGAGGGTGATCCGGCAGTTAACCTTTTAAGCCGATGCCTGCTTCTGTTAACCGTACAGAGTACATTTCAGCAGACGTTTGTGTCCCGAAATTAAAAAAAAATCGATCAGCTGATTGTGCTTTTTGTAGGAATAGGACGATTTTTTTTTTTTTGGATCGACTGAGAATTATGATGTTTGCTGAAATGGACTCAGTTAGGGTCTTCAGAGACAGTAGGTACTTCGACTAAAATTGTATTTGCAATTATTTTGTAGGTATGTCATGAAATCGTTTCATACATGTCTCGCCTGATATCCCATAAAGTAGAGCTAGCTGTGATTGATCCGCATTTAACCACGGAGAATCCAACGTGATAGGTATTACATCTACCTTCACACGTTCTACTATGTAGATTATTTAAGTAGTCATTTATTACAATACACAAATCTTAAACAGTATACAGTGTTTAAAGTACAAATTCTAATAAACGTCGGTCGGCCAACGCAAGGCCAACAGCCCTACGGCTGAAATTCATATTGTAGGTATGTAATTAGACAAGAAGGTTCATATTTAATTTAATTAGTACCAATATGGACATATTTTGGTTACACAGGAACTGTCATCAAAATCTATAAAACAACTTTTTGGCCGATTGTTCTAACCTACCTTTGGATAACAATAGATTGTGATAGCCTGTAAATTAAAGTAAAATAATACGTATAATAATTTAACTCTCTTGGGTACTTCTATAACTATCTGTTAAACGATATTTGCTTCCTAAAATATATAATGTGTAACATGTAACGTATTGTCACATAAAGGTAAGTGCCCACTATTAGTACCTGCCTGCACTGTGAGCATCGCGCATGCTCTAACTAAGCCCAAGTCTAAGATGGCCGCCGCAAACCCCGCCCATTCCGCCGGAAGTCGTTTCCACACGGGTAACAATGCGGAAAACATTCCCATTTGAAATTATATCTTATTGTGAGAATGTTTAAAAATTAAAAAAAATTGGGAATTTAAAAGTTGAATTGTAGCTTATTGTAAAATCATGTACCTATTAATTGACAAAATGTAGGTACCTACTGATTACCCAGGTATCAAGCACTTTTATCTTCTTTTAATACTAGATGACTACTTAGCAATAATTGCTCATATTGCAAAGCTTTTATGTTTGTTAGATAGAATTGAAAATTCGCTTCACACCGGTTAGAATTTGACGAATAGCAAATAATCGTGGATCTTTGTAATGAAGTATCTGTTTGGTAACACTAATCATACGCACCTACACCATTTATCATAACAAACAGGAATAACGACTCCACTTCTGAATAAATCATTTATGCTAAATGATAAACAGAATTTGAATCAACATGCCGACTTCTATCCTTCATACCTACATATGACTAGTGTGCGTGGATGTTAACATTTCCTTCCAAGTCTAACTGTATGAAAACTCTTGTGTTATAGAAGCTCATGGTACGGGTGCTGCAATCTATTTCAAATAACCGGGTGGTGGATAGTCAGTTCATATCAGTGGTGACAAAGTGCAACGCGACAGCGGCGCAGCTCGCGAGATGAATGTAGTCCGCGCGCTCGTTTTGTACACTACATACGTAATTACTGGAGACCGTAGGGCTGTCACAAGTATTGGCTGTTTATGGATGTACCTACAGGCTTTATAAATAATTCTAACCGGTACGCTTTTTATAGATATACTTATGTGTATATGCAGTAGGTAACAGAACTTCATTGCACAGTTCCTGATGATTTTTCTCCTCATGCTGGTCATGCTCATCATGGCAAATGTTGAAGAACATTCGCTCGAGTTGAAACTGAATAGGTACGTGAAGAATTTGCACCCAATAAATAATCACAATAATAATAATGTTTTGATACTTTAGAACTCTGCTGTTCACTATTAAATCGAACAAAGTCCCCGGAATGATACTGAGAACAATTTATGAAACCGCTGAAACTTCGCGACGGTCTTGAATTCCTCTAAAATATTTATCTAAATAACCACCAACATGTTCCAACGATACAGAATGTCAAACATTAGGAGCGCCGAAGATTCACAAAATAAGATAATAAAACACTATTTACAAGACACACTAACTGTCGAGTGACGAGACATCACAAGCACATCCGCTAAATATAATCAAGTGAATGTGTGTAGAATTAAATTCAGCACCGTGCATGTATGAGGTATTGCGGCGGAAAGACATCCATCACGCCCCTCAGCTGGAGCCCGACTGCGCCGGCCCTGCGCGCCGCCCGGAGGGGAGGCCCCGCCCCAGCTTAGGGTGGAAACGCCTCCGACCAATAATGGCGTAACTCACTTATACTTGGAACGTACATTTTCAACTCTAGTGTGTCTACGAAGAAGATTGATATTTCAGTGAATGAATACACAACGAAGGATACAATGTACATTTCTTTAATCGCAACGAAAGATATTTCAGAATAATTGGATGAACAAGGATCGTCGCGAGATCCTGGCGGTAGATAGTGGATTGAGACGTCGAAAGTCTGCGAATTATTATAAAGATCAGAGATAAGGGGCCGCATTTATTTTTGTCCAGTGTTTTAACGCTCGGTTTGCTCCAACAGGACTTTGGAAAATAAAAATGCATCCAACCAACCGTGTGTATCCAATCCACAACCAATTTAAGAAGCAGAATCCTACAAACCTTGTTATTCATAAAGTTAGAACACGGTTAATACACCGCTGGTGAAGGTTTTAAAAGCTGGAAAATGTACGTCAAATACAGACGAACTTATCTGAGTTATATCTAAATCAACTAGTTATTCAACATTTTAACTTCTTATGAATACCTACGGTGGAAAGTATTCAAAAAACAATGTTAAACAAGTAAAAAAATAAGTTAATGAACTTATTTTTTACATTCCCCGCCCCTCAGATAAGCTGTAAACACATAAATAAATTTAATTTATTTATCTCTATTCCAGATCAACAGTTGCCATAAAAGAGTTGCGCTGGCATATTTCATTGCTTCCTGCTGTCATAAATTACGAATTCCTTGTATTGAAGTTGTCTCACAATTACTCACAACACAATTAAAATATACTAATCGAAATAGTTTTAATTTGATAAATCAGAGCTATAAAACACACTTGTTATCAAACTTCTGAAACCTGACAAATCACATCACAGGTTTTTTGGTATCCGCTTATCAGTAATTCGTAAATCACCCACTATCTGCTGGCTCCGTGTAGGCACAGTAGTTGAATCATTATTAGTGGCTTATCTAGTAACATGGGTACGACTAGTTGAGCCAATCTGCACTGGCACCGTCGTTGTATACTGGCTCTAGAGACTACCGAGACCATCATTTTACTGCCGACGTCCAGCAGCGATAGATAAAGCACCCACAGCAGTGTTTTCCTGCTGTAAAGTGATGTGTTGTCACATCACACTGATTGCTACTAAATATTACCTTTCCTACTATTGATATTATTACGAATATGAGTTTATGGTAGGTAGATAGATATTGGCAACTTCGTCTTTACGTATTTTGACTTCACAGGGTATTATTTTCACATACCTCCGGAGTCCGGACGTTTAGGGGACAGCTATATTTTGTCGAGAAATTCCCACGATAAGAGATTGAACGAGATAAACGCGGTTTAAAATTTGCAGGTTACCTACCTTAGGAACCCGGTTTGGGTTTAAATTATATCGGTAATTCTTAAATTATGGCGGGCTCTCCACAGTACTCGCACAATCAACTTATATTTTATAAACTTGTATGTACCTACTCTCTATTTTACTTTAGGAAAGACCCAAAAGCTCTTAAAAACTTTAAATGCATTCACTTTCATAGGAGCTATAAGCTATCCGAAAATGACCTAGCTAAAACAAATCTCATCCCCACAGCCGATTTTAGATCGTCCATTGCTGAAGCGACACGACGTGTGTTTATTGTTTATTTTTTTCTACATTGTAACAACGACGCACTATTTTGAGCATGATATTCCGGTGGTAATCAGTATTAATGCTTTCACGTCACTTCAATTAAGTGTCGCGCGCTTTTTTCCGCGCGCGGCGGAAGCTGGCGGGAGCGCTGGCGCCGCCGCCGCCGCCGCCACGCACTCGCACGTGTGTTTGGTTACACGGTCGCTTGCTCGCGTCGCGCGGTGGCCGCCCGCTCTAATCACTTTCACATTCATAGTGTGCGCTTTTCAGAAAAAGGTATTTCTGTCCATAATTACTTGAATATTCTGTAATTGTCTCTCGTCAGAGTATCTGAGGGAATTAATTAAAGGTTCGTACTGATGAAAATTCATATGGAGAAATACCACTTATTTATTCTACTAGTTATGAAATTGCATCTTAATATCAGTCGCACATAGAGGAAGGCCAAGTTAATTTCAGCTTAGCTTGCAATCTTATTATAAATGAGCCAAACTTCTCGGGCGGCAATAAATGTCTATTAAATTTACAGCCACGATTGTCCAAATCTTCGTTTTCCACATACTTTTCGAGGTGTCATCTAATTGTTATTGTCTCGATCTGCACACCACATGATGTTAGCAAAGATTGATAGCGTCGTAACCGCCGCGGACGATTCTGAAGAAAAATACCAGTAATCTCGTGGTAATCCTGAAATGTGCGCGAGATGACATGTTCTGTTTATTTATGTGAGCCTGGTAGCTTTGCAGTGATTAGTTTGTCTTTTATGAGCATTTTAGGGAAGTTTAACATTTCAGTACGGGCTGATTAATGAGCTAATTCATGTAAAATAGGAAACTGAACGGGGAAGAATTAATACATTTTGAGGATACTTCCTTCCTGTTTTAGTACAGCATTGTTGGCTTCAAAATACATAAAATTCACACTTAAAATATAAGAAACAGTAGATAAAATATAAGACGTTGTAGGTACGTAGCTACCTATTATTATTTACAGACGTAGTTCGTACCTATTATTATTTATAGTAAAAAAATTACTTGCGTACACAGTTATTATATTACTATCTTTAAGAAATTAAAAAACAGTGGTTATTGCTCCAGTCCCTCGCCGTAACCAAGTAAAAGTCCGAATCCGACCAATAAACTTCCACACAAATACTACCACGGTCATAAAAGTAATTCACGGAGCCACAAAAATCAAGGAGCGAATCCAAAACAAAATTCTCTCGACAAAAAAAGACCTAACCAGAAATAGTTCCATCCGGAGTTGTTGACAGCGAATTTATGATCCATTTGGAATGACAAAGTGCGCGCGCGCATCGATTTATGCTCAACACTGAGCAATAGACATCTCAAGAGGGTTTCTTATTAGAATCCCCTGCATGTGTTTGAGTGAACAGTGGGCAGCAGCTTCCTTTCATCTCTTGTTGGAGTTTTATCATGTTCAGGTGCGGACCGGGCGCCCGGGACACTTCACACTTGGATTTCTCAAGCACTCTCTACTTGATTTCCAATTAAGTAGTTTATATCATTGTACGCTGGTTCTCGGCGGCTGTGGCGACGTAGCCCCGGTGAATAGATGACACTTGTATCGGTTCGATAGTTCTGATAGTTTTGTCTTGCTTGCTTTGGGCCTACCAATGAATTTATAGACTCTCGTCGTTTTACTGAAATCTGTTTTTTTATATTACTTCTCTGTACTCGTTTATTGCCCACCTACGAGTAGAACTGATTTAATCCACGTAGTTTGTTAGCAGAACACTATCACCAATTTATACCCATTCTCTACGATGTGTATGAGAGCAGAAACCTTTATTGTTTATAAAATGGCTATTTTAATTTTAAAAATGCATAGATATGCACATACACATTCATTTAACCTACCCTAAGTAGGTACACGAATACCTTCAGGGTCCAGGTCAGAGGGACATTCTTCAGGGCCCACCCAACGAGCGACCAGTCCCTGTGGGTTCCTCCTCCAGATGGAGGTGGTTCGTCCACTCCAACAGACTCATTTTCCACGGAAGAAACCGAGCCATGCAGCACCGCCGACCATCGCCGGACGGTTTGTGCATGCTGTGATGACCCCTTTTAGGACGCCTCATACTCCAGGCAGGGAATACTGTAGGCCAATTCTTCTAAGGGCCCGGATCTAAAATGTAGGTACACGAATACCTACATTTTGCGGATCTAGGCTGTAGGTAATATCGGGATCTACTGGACAAATTACCATTTCTGAATATATTTTATCCGTAGAAATCCATTTTTTTTCTGTCTGTACACTTTATCGGTACGCAATAAGCGGAATATGGTAACACCCCGGACACACGCTGGCACGGACGCAGCTATTACTGGCTATAATAATACACTGAGATAAGAAAATTGAAGTTGTGTCAATAATACTATGGGAATATAATGAACACTAGGAAAGGATTTGGGTGGATTCATTGGGGATTCAAAGTAATATACAAGAGAAAGACACGCGGGTTAAACAGCGGGGGAGGCCCCTAGTACTTAAGTAATTATTATTCACTTTTAACGTTCGTGAACTTCAGTTGGGGTAGTGGCGTCGTTTAATTATAATATTATATAATTTCTTGTTGCGTTGACAACTCCTCGTTACTATCCTGTTTTAGTAAGTATTTGATTAAAGGTACCGTTTGCAAAAAAAACTACATTTAAATATTAGATTATTATTGTAATTTACACATAAGTGTTATTATTTACTTGACTATATTTTAAAATCATTACACCTACTCTGCTTTTCCGTGGTATAAGTCCCCATCAATTATTACAACATCTATGTAGCAGATATTCCGTAAATAATGATCAAATATACCTACACACCGACTACTCGCATCGCAAGTACCACAAATTGTCTTAGGTATCAATACATAATATAAAGCAGAGTCACTTTAAGCTGTCTATCCCGATGTATGCTTAGATCTCTAAAACAATAGTCTGTCTCTCTGTCTGTAGTTTATAGTGATTCTCGAGGAAGATTTATACGGACCCCGAGCAATGGTCTTAGAAACGTTGTTCGTCTCGTCAATATGAACAACTTGCGGTAAAATGTTTTTTTCTTAATCTGCACAAAAAATATATTTTTTTTTGCCTCGAAGAGATGATTTTGTATGGGGATAGATTTTTTTTTCATTTCCCCGCAATGTCGCCATAGTAAAAGTTGTTTGTATCAAGGAGTCCAACAGCTTTTCTAAGACCATTGCTCGGGGTCCTTTTACACGCAGTATGTGTAATACAGTAGTGAAACATTGAGCTCAAACAGTGTGCTCCATCGTAGACCACACCGCTGCTTAACATCAGGCAGGATGGTGGTCAAACGCTTGTTCATAGTGATTAAAAAAAAAAAGCTGACCAGGCAGCGGGTCGCTAGTCTATATTATACTGTAGTTACTAAATAATGCAACATTTAACGCATTTTACTACAACATTATATGTATGTATTTATTTGTGTAATGTCTCTTGGCTGTTCATTGCAGCCTAGTTGAATAAAAGCTATAGGTAGTTCATATTAAGTGTAGTTATTATTTGCTGGTCTCTTTTGCTGGCGGTACTCGCTTCCTACGCGAAGGGCCGGCACATTTTTTTACGTCCGCGGCTCTGTCACCGGGGCTTAATAGCCGCACTTGTCTTACGTCAGGTGGGCCTTATTTACGAGGGAGATAACCATCAGCGTTGCCGACCACGATGGCCCGATCGCGCCCTGTTTCCCGGAATCCGAAAGACTTTTGTAACTTTGGCCCCGTTTGTTCGTTTTATTGGTCCTCTCTCGTTAATACAGCTCCGTTTTTGCTCTGACGGCCTGGTAGTTTTAGATATTTATCGCAGTTCGTCTTTCTTATTTTTATTTTTTTATTTTAATGTATTTCCGTAACATTTGCACAAATTCAGACCATCGAAGCCGACCGCCGTACATACCCACGCAAAACGAATGTAACCAAATTAATGCGTATTATTTTAATTGTATATGTTCCTCCTTATGATAACTCCAAGGCACTATTGCTATTTTTGCTATTTGCTAGAACTAAAACGCAATAGCTAATCATAAAATTATACACGCCTCAACTTAAAATGTGCGTTTAGATTGTACCTATACAAAATTTCGTGTTAATGTAGTATACATTTTTAGATCAGTTTTCCAACCACTTATCCCACAACATCCCCTAATTCGTAAAAATAATTAACTGTTATAGCTCTAATATTCATTATTAAATTTATGATCCGCTGGTGGCGAAGCTTCCTCGTATAAATCATAACCGACAAAAACCGCGTCTACAGCATCTGCTCTCATCCCATGGACCTTTTACAACTGAATGAGTATTAGGGATGAGACACTCGCCTCTATCGATGTCTTTTGTTTAAGTCGACTCTTATCGAGATCGTAGTGCTGAAATTGACATATGAAGAAGGAATCAAAAGTTCTTCATACTTGTACATTTTTATACATGACAAGAAAATATAACACTGAGGTCAAATAATTATACATATTTTTTATGCTAGCTCACATCATCACAAAGGATCTTTGGGTTTCCTCGCTACGTTTAAAGTCTAACCGGCTTTAACAGACTCAGTAAATAAATACGAGGCTCTCGAAATTATTGTTTTAATTTAATTTTAGCTTCATACGCTATACATAAACCTTGAAACAATTGGTTGTCGGTTTACGGATGGTGGTCTGAAGTGAGAACGTCAAACATTGCAGTAGTAATAGTACATTCTTGCGGAACGGGACAATTATGTCATCTTTTTCGTGCATGCAGCCCGTAGTATCGAATTATTAAACGTTGTCACGTCAAAAAATAAAAAGGACATTGTTACGATTTGTTTCAACAATTTTCTGCTATATAAATGAGGTTAATACAACATTAACATTTTCCTTTTTGGTGTAGTCGTTGTTAGTCTATGTTCGTTATCGATAAATAATTAATGAACAAACCCCATCCCTAAAAGCTATCTGGTGATACGAAAGCGATGTGGCGTGACCCGGACACATTACGGACAAATGATGCGACGCACATACACACATACATACAACGCATTACTGAGATCAATCATTGAGAGTTGCGGTTCATTACTATGCGATATGACACGGTGTCTCGCCGTGAATTCGGTGCTTTATTAAACAAGTATGAGTGGGAGCAAGACAGCGATACACTTGCCTGTATCAGTTGGTCTTCCTTTAGCTTAACCAGCCGTTGAACGTAAATTGTGTAAAATGTAAGACACGTGCTGCTCTGTTGGGATACAATAACAAAACCAGCTCATTTCTTTTAATACACAACGAGAACTGACAAAGATGACCTAAGGGAAATTCAGGATGTGAAACGGATTGTTGGGCGACAGAGAAACTATTTCCACACTCGTAATTGCCTAGTTAGAACACTTTACCGTACGAAAGTTTATGTCTTCCATACTAAGTCTTGACTTTATGTATGTAATAAAAAAAAGAAAAATATTGACGTACGTCAAGACGTATGTGAACGTTAATTTTTTTCTTTATATGAAAGAAACTTACAAGGACGTAAGTTGGTTTTACAGTGTTTATTTATAAAAGCCATTAATTTGTTACAATATGTTTTCGACCGCTCAGTTCACATGAAACGGAAATCGGAAATTATTTTTTTTTTCAAAAGAATAACTAATTTGAAATGAACCGTGAAAAATTACCGTTCATATTTCCTAGTTCAAAATATTCTGTATTTCAACTCAAAAACAACTATTGACATAATTAAAAAAGGAGAAATGCACTGAAAATACAAATCCTGTACAAATACAAATCCTGAAAATACAATTCCAACACCCAACCAAGTCACTTTGCTAAGCAAACGCTTACTGCTCAGAAAATCGTATTTAACCCAACGTGATAGGCTATCCTGAAAATAAGGTTCACACACCTTATACTGTGTGGGTTTCCTCACGATGTTTTCCTTCACCTTAAGAGCGTTGTATTAGCGAAAAAACACTTGCCAAAAAAAAAACCAACAACAGATCCTGGCGCCTACCACCCTTACGGTTTTCACCCTACGATATTGCAAATGTTGTCCAAACAAATGCACAAACACGCACTCTACACAAAGTGCTATCGGATAGCGAGGGCGTGTGACAAATTGCGTCACAATTGGTTCAGACGTCCGACGCTGGTAGGGTCGGGCGAGCGGGGCTCTCTGCACTCTCTACACGTGAGATAGAGAGGTGTCATGAATAAATAAATGGGTGCTACAGATAGCTTAGAGGGCCATTGTGGCTTAGTTGTTTGTCTATTCCGTTTGGTGGTGAATCTAGGGCCCGTATTCTGAAACGTGAACCAAGCACTGCTTAAGTACATATTGTACTTTGACTCGTAATGGCACGCAATTGTCGAAAAGAGAAAAATGCGCCTCAAGCATTACATTGATGAATTGATTGAACGGCAGGCCTGTAGTGAAATATGGGCATATTTATAATATACCATTATATATTACTACATATTATTATTCGAATTATTATTAAAACATTATAAAACAGCGGTAATGCATAAAATTGCAACCTTGTCTTGAATTCTTCCAGCACTCTCTCTAATAAAGAATTAATAACTCGTATTATGAATAACTTCCAACATTTCGCTATATGAGAACAGAAGTGATAAAGATTACACGTTCCTATGCTAATGACCTAAATGAAGGACAATCGTAAATAGTTTCACTTCAATGAATATAGTCACCTGTCATTTTGAACTCTATCTGTCAGCAATACGTATCACTGCTCCACTTTGAGATAAATATAAATTTATAATAGTGTTTACGTAGTTACTTACTTTCTGTAATACATACCAAAGAATGCGTGCCCTATCTCCGTGCGGCCTGCCGCAGGCGCCTGTACTGCCACGTGACCATAGACGTGACGTCACGACACAGGAGAGGATTACGTCACGACTAGTAGCTATGAGTCGCCCGTTATGTCGATAAGGGATAGATTAGCTGTCATTGATGACAACTGCATATCCGTGGACATGGAAGCTGCAATATTGCTAGTGAGCCTTGTGGTATGCAGGCTTCACCATATTAGGCACTTGAGAAATATAAGTACACGCCTCGAAGTCTGATCAGAGACATCCTGGTCCAGTGGCGTGCACTTGCTTTTACGACAAGGTAGGCAGTAATCCCCGAGGATTGACACCTTTATAGGTAACTTGTCTTTACGAATTATAGGTACCTTATCTATCTACTCATCCACAAAACACGGACCTTCGTCAGTCTGTGTCGTGAGTACAACAAAAAAAATCTAGTAACAACTCAATTATTAGGTCGGGAAGGCAAAATTCGAAGGTAGGCAGTGTCTTTTTGCCTATATGGTGTGCACGCCATTGCTGGTCCCTAATCGAACCATGTACGTTTAGGCCCCAAAGACTATATACAATGCGGTTAGTAGTCGATGAATTCTATCTACATTTCAGTCACCCAGTGGGTGAGCTTGGCGTAATGGTTTTCCATTCGTAACGGCTCATGCATGCCCCTTTCACCTCTCTCATGTTATTTCATTAATGTCGTCGGTTTCAGGCCCTAACATTCGTAACGTATCAAATTAAAATCGTCCACAATGGAGAATCATAGTTTTTGTGTATATTTCACGAAACTACTTGCATTTCATTTGTACACTAGATTTAGCGGCGTAATGTTCGGAGTATTAGTCGATATGTTCCCTTATGGGCTATCTTTGGATATTGAGTCTCCCCGTATCGCCATGATAGGATATCTCCACTCCACCTATTGTTAGCGTGAAGTTATGAATGTATGTGGTTGAAAAATGATTTCCAACAGCACTAACCAGACACAAAGGGCAAACAAATCCATGGCTATACTTTGAATTTGTAGGCACCACCCGCCCTTTGAGCTCGTTACGGGCACAAAGGCCGTCATTCGATACACCATTCATATTGCGCACACAAAAGATTATAAACAAAATGCGGTGAAATCACGAAGCGTGGAGGGTTGGGGGAGTTTTGAGGATTAATTTTTGCTTAATAGAGTACTGGAAGATTCCAAGTTGATTACTCCAACGTACGAAGTTAGTATTTGTATTTCTATTTAATGAAAGATATTACATATAATATTTTACTTTAAGCAATATTTTCTTTTCTAACACTCAATCGAATAAAATAAAAGTCGGTCCACATTTTATAGAACGCGTCCATTCGTAGAAATGTCGTGTGGTCGTGTTTTTAACCGATTTAAAAAAGGAAGAGGTGACGACGATGTTTTTATGTAATCAAAATAATACAATACAATAAAAAATTAAATTCTTTAATTTATTTTCTGTTTGAAATTGGAACGTTACGTTCCATAAAAAAATTGTTTGTACATTAGTTTTTATAAAACTTTGGTAATAATATTTTTAAATGCTAAATAACTACCTGCAACGTCTCAGATCTATACATTATATTAATTTAATGCATCACCCACTTAGTAGACGACCCACTTCGTAGACATTTTCTATTAAATGCAAGCCTGTGTGGTATTTTAAACCTAATGAAAGAATATTCATTTAGGAAGTAATTTCGGTTTAAGATTATTGGCAGCGTAGAATAATAAAAACAAAACGACCCTTTAATACAAGGCGCGGTACTCTATCTCTCTCTACTACTATCCCGTTTGTCCAAGGAGAACAGAACCAGTCTTTTAAATACCACTGATACTACACTGCTTAAAAATGGCACGCGATAATGTCAAATGACTTTATGTAAAACGATACTGTGGTTTCTTAGAGACTCTTATAATTAGCGGAATAGCGCCGCTATCTCGCCGCGAAGCCTTTACAAGGTTGTAAAGCCGAGAAACAGTCGTAAACTCGCCAACAATATACTTCTAAATCACTAACATGTTTACAACATGAAACAAATGGCTCGATCATCAAATTGTAGCTATATCTATAGTTCAAAATTTATTGACCAATAAATGCCTAGTGACTTAATTTAGATAGATAAATTACGTTATAATAAAATAAATTATTGAGTAGGAGAGCATAAAATTTGAATTTCTTGTGCACGTCGTAGTATCTCTGTCTAAAGTAGTGCCATCTTTCTTTCCAGGTGTTGAAGTACTGCGAGCACCTGCACGGGAAATGGTACTTCAGCGAGATCCGCGCGATCTTCTCCCGCCGCTACTTGCTGCAGAATGTCGCCATCGAAATGTTCCTGGCTAGTAGGAGTAAGTAATCTATACGTCATAGTGCCCTGGTAGTTTTAACAACCATGTTGTTGTACAGATTTTTTTTTATATCGTAACTTATTTAAGCGTCACTGGCCACTTGACTTGTGATCGCGATTTCGGGACCGGCTGCAGAACGTGTACCAATAGGACTCTTATTCAGAGCCTATTTTGCGTAAATACGGTAAACGAAAACATCGTGATGAAACCCGCACACCACAAGGTGTGTGAACCCTGTAAGGGCCATGGGCTCACCCCCTGTCACGTTGGGTTAAATACGTTTGGTGAACTGTGGGTATTTGCTTAACAAATGCCTCTACCTACTTTGGGATAAAAGGCATAGAGTGTATTTTTTTATTGTAAGCTAGATGTACTTGTTTTCTATACAGTAAATATTACATATGAGTAAACAATTCCGTAGAAAATTCATTCATTGTTATTTCTACACTGCAGAGTTACGTTATTTTTATACCTAATTGATAGTCCAATATTGTGGTATATGTTATTCTAATAAAGTGCATAATTTCTAATATAAACGATGTCCTAAGGGACTATCGGGGTTCTAATGGGTATATACAGTGTACTAATGGGAATAACCGGAATCCTAATGCGATTACTATAGGGCGACGAGCTGTCTTCACGTCTCACCCTCCCAAATATTTATTCTTGTCAGTATGATTGTATCGCCCAAATGTTCTGTCTAACAACGTAAGGAGAACCTGCGGTTCTGGGTTCTTGATAAAGATGGATGCGATACGTCAAAATAAAACCGGAAAACTATTTACTGATTATTTAGAAATTTGACCCTCTGTAAATGCGCTTTGAGGTTCAATTATTTATAGTGCTAACAAAAGCTCTTCTAAGTGTTGACAAAACGTTTAAAAACTTTGGTATGCATCTAACTCTAGTATTGTTTCTTTCATCTAATAAAGATATCATTAGAGCAGGCACTTATAGATAACGACCAAATGCCACGTTATGCATTTAAGTTTCAGATAATATAGGTATTCATAAATTTTCGTCCCGTTCCAGCCTCCATATTCTTCGCGTTCCCCGACCAGAGCACGGTGAAGAAAGTGATCAAGGCGCTGCCCCGCGTCGGCGTTGGCATCAAGTACGGCATCCCGCAGACAAGGTCAGACTTTTTTATTTTTCCAACCTCACTTCACTATATTGCTAAAGTCCTGTTGAGTAAAAATACTCCAAGTAATGAGATGTATTTTTTTTTAATTTGTCAGCAACGTCGCCGCACGTAGTAAAAGTTCGTATTAACGAGTCCAACAATATTTCTAAGACCATTGCTCAGGGCCCTTTTACACTCAGTATGCATTATTACATGTGTGATAAATCCGATTCTACAGATTTTTTACATTTTTCGTTGGAAATAGAATCGTGAAAATAATGAAATAAAGAGGTTAACATTCAAACAGATGTTTTTAACAATTTGAAGATGAGCAAGTGAAAAGTTCGCTCCAAGTGATGTCACTGTGCGCGATTAATACAATAATTATAAGTCTAAGTCTTTTTTTAAATGGCAATCTGTTACCTTGTGCCAATTATTTTTGCCAGTGTCGAGTGTGGATAAGCAACGTGGTAAAAATAGTCTTCAATCGTCAGTCGTGTCAAAGTCTCATTGAAACGTGAGGGTGGACCATCACATTTAATACAATTATATCTGTAATAACATACTTATATCTAAGAAGATCTACCAGTTGCGACTAACTTACTACCAAAAAAAAACCTATCTAACCTTAACATAACTACAGCGTCCCGTCTTATGTAGGCATAGATACGTGGAGAGGGTTTTTCATGATCATACATACATTCAATGCGTATCAAAAGTCAAATACATTTTATTTGCATGATAAATTGTCTCATTATCGGCAATGATTTTGATATTAAATTTAAACAGTGGAACTTCCTTTCAATTGCTATTTGACTTACAGAATATAATTAGGTGTAATATTGTGTAATGCAGCGCCACCTACTAGCAAGCGAGCGAATCACTTCCTCGTGTGACTTTGGCTCGCGTTTCGACATCCAGCATGCGACTCTACATTTAAACGGTAGATAGCGCTAGGTGCTGAGATTTAAATAGTCCTGCTGCCAAGATGCCTTAAAGTATTATTGTTTACGCTGTGCGACAGCGACAGTGTTATACCACTCGTCTAGCGCTATCCCTCTCACACAGCGAGAACAATATTACTGTAAGACCTCATGGTATGGAGCCTGATATTAAAATAACTACGTCTTAATCGTAAATATTTCTGTACAAACAATATGCAGAATGTGATATCACTTTTATTGTTTCTCGTGAGAAAATGTAGAGAATCCGTCTCTCTATATACTCACTCCTTTTAGTCGCTAATACCTATGCATTAAACCAAGGCAAAAACCCTTCAAACGCATTACTAATACAGACATGTCTGCAGCCGAACTCTAAACTGAAAACTAGGCCACAGCCGCTCTAATAGGCCTGATATTACCTGTTTTATTATATTACAAAATGATAATGTCATTTAAACTCAAGAAGACGCCTCAAAGTTTACCTAGATCTAGACATCTAAATTACTGATTTCGACTCTTGTCTACCTCAAAACCGGTCGATTCCAGCATTTGGTTGTAGTTTTGTACAAGGATCACTTGTTCGTACAGACTGGTCTCTGGCACCCAAAAGGTAAAGTATCCTAAATTTGACCAGGAGATCTTATACGATAGTAAATGAAACGCTTCTATTATCAAACTCATTAGTGGGTAACTTTATTTCTCGACATTACTTGTCAAATTCAATAGGAAAATATTTACAAAACTTGAAGCTTAGTAAAATTGTATTTTACAATAGGTATCTATTTGAAGTCTCGCGTGCCCTCAGGGTCCGCTCCATACTGCTAACATTTTGTACTTAAAGTTACAATAAACAACCGTTACTTTACAAACTATGGAATGTAATAAAAACAATTACAGACTACCTCTATAATACTGATCACAATATAAACCACTAGCGAATCTCTTTGCACTAATCCGCATCGAATAATATACTAATACATTATTCATAAAATTATCAACTTTTTACATGCCTACCTACTTACTACATCTCTATCACAATTTTAAACGGTAATATTTAGCTTTTGCCCTTCTTTTAGTATCTACATAATCCGTCGTAACATAGGATGACAAGGTTCGTGTCACAAGATTTGACATACGATATCATTGTTATAAACATGTGATTCATGTCGCGTTACGTAAGTCTTGGCTTTATGTGTAACAAATGATGGTGCAAGTTCCTTAGTCTTTGTGATAGACATCATCTGTCTTGATCCACTTAGGAGCGAACGCGTTGTTTTTATCCAAACTGACCGTGGCTCCTGCGCTGTGTCTTCTAATAATAGTTTTTTCTGCTTGATTCTGTTTTGCACAGACGCTACAACAAGTCCCCACTTCTAAATCGGTAACGACCTTTTTATCGTCATTGAACTGTCTCATGATTTCGTTTAATGATTTCCCCTTCGTCTCCGGCAAGAAGAAGTAGCAATAAGCTGCGCCCAGTAGAGCGCAACCTCCGAACAGATACAAAGTTCCGTTACTCGTTAGCAAATTCTCTAACTGAGGGTAAGTCTTTATGTTAAAGAAAATGAGAACATATGCGCAACAAGAAGTTGTACCAGACATAACGCCCCTAATGTCCTGCGGGTACAGCTCCCCAGACATAATCCAAGGCAACTGAAGGAATCCAACCATACTGAAGGAAACGTGGAGTAAAATAAATGCCAATTTCAGTATAGGTGGGCCGTTCAATGAGTCGCAAACAGCAGCCCCTAACATCGCAACTCCCAATAGCAACCCTGAAGTTGCCGCGAGGACTTTCCTCCTAAAACTATTTATAAGACACGCTCCAACCGCTCCCATGAACACTCGCACGCCACCCACGATTATCGAAGCAGTGAACTCGTTGACATTCGTCCCTACGGACTTGAAGAAATCGACGGCATAGTACAGGATTACGTAGATTCCGGACATTTCTTGGAAAGCAAAGAAGACAATCAGAAGTGCAAACGGTTTCAAAACGTTTCTCCTTTTGAAGAGTCCAAGTTTATCTCTGAAGCTCATCGTTTCGCCGGCCTTGCGGTCTTTGGTGAACTCCATGAGCTCCTGCTGAGCCGTGTTGTTGTTCTGCCTCAGCCAGAACATTGCATTGTAGGCTTCCTTCATTTGTCCTTTTGAGGCCAACCAGAGCGGTGACTCGGGCACGAAGTACATGAGGAAAGGTGTGAGGAGAGAGACGCCCGCGCAGATGGCGGCGACGTGCCTCCAGTGGATGAAGGAGCCGAGGGAGTACACGATGAAGATGCCGGTGGAGACCAGGCCCGGGCCCAGCGCGCTCAGCACTCCGCGCTTCTCCGCCGTCGTGATCTCTGCCACGTAGATGTACGACGCTGTCGACATGCCTGTAAACAAGCAATAACTTTTATCAAATAATGTACATAACTAGTGGACGCCCCGCGATTTGCTTTGTGTAGTTTAGTAGTATCTGCATCCCAAATTTCAAAAGCGTCTAACGGTATAATCGGTTTAGATTTTTCATATAGAAGTATTTTCCCGTTAGTTCCCGCTCCCGTGGGAATTTCTGGAATTCTTGTCTTAGTGCACTCCTACGGCAACTAAGCAATCATCATCATCATCATCTAAGCTATATCCGTTACAAATTTCAAGTGCCTTAGTTTAGCCGTTGGGGCTGTGCGTTGATATGTCAGTCAGTCAGCTTTTCCTTTTATATATTTAGATATTGTTATGAACATCACACATGTTGTACTATTCATATCACGTTCTCACACTATTTCTTGTGATAGTTACTTTTGGACTTCTTCATACCGATATTAATGGGGTTCATGTAGATGATCTGATTCGCAGCCTCTTTTGCCTGAACTAGACTTAAACGAATACGTAAAAGTTTTGTAATAATATGAACGTA
This sequence comes from Conopomorpha cramerella, assembly GCA_012932125.1. Taxonomy (NCBI): domain Eukaryota; kingdom Metazoa; phylum Arthropoda; class Insecta; order Lepidoptera; family Gracillariidae; genus Conopomorpha; species Conopomorpha cramerella. The sequence goes on from SJJU01000852.1 coordinate 48,386, forward strand.
ATCCCTTTTTCCTTTGTTCCTGTCCTCTTGTCTATTGTACACTAACAACCTTTAGTACTCATTATAACGACCACCGTTTTTTCAAGTAAACTAACTCCATTAATAAAATTTGAATTAGTCCAGGTCATAACTAATAAGTATGTAAAGCACAGTAACAATAAAGAACTGTTAGTTAACATTGCACCTATTTACTCTGTCGCATCAACTCATACATATCACACACCTGAACCCTGACTATGTAGACATTCGACATCATATCAAAGAGCAAATATTTGCAAATATATTCCATCCAGGCTGAAGCAATGCACTACAAGAGATGACATACACTGATATTATGTTTTATTGATTAACTTCAATAAATTAACATTTCTGAGTGCTCTGCTGAGATACAAATCTAGAATAAGAAGTTTCAGTTCATAATTTAAATGTCACAATACATAAATAGTAGACGATTACGGTGTGAACCCCCATGCCGAGGCTATTTATACATTTTTGAACTTCATCGCCATTATTAGCGAGGATAAAACTAAACGAAAAATTGATGTAGACTTTATAATCAGTCAATTTAAAAAAAATGCAAATGTTGATTCTAATAAAGTAAAGCCAGGCAAATACATACCGATAGTGAATCCGGTGATAAACCGCCCAACGCAAAGAAACACGTAGGAACTGGAGAATGCTATGACGATCCATCCTACTAAATTCGGCAGCACAATAGATTGGAGAAGCAACCGCCGCCCCACTGCGTCCACCATCATGCCTCCAAGCAGAGCACCGATGGGGTTCGATATCACGCCCAAACTGGCTGAAATATAAATACAACAATATGTTTAGTATTTTGATATTTGCAGTCTTGAAAATAAACTAAGCTTTTATAGATTACACTGCTGCAGATGTTATTTAAGGGATATTAGAGGATAAGTTCCTTCTGAACAAGTGTGCTCCATCGTAGACCACATCGCTGCTTAACATCAGGCAGGATGGTGATCAAACGCTTGTTCATAGTGATAAAAAAAAAATTTTGGATGTCACAAGGCAAGAGTCATACGAGGAGCTTCAATAAAAACAACAAAATACTTAAATAAATGAAAACACGGATCCATGAAAGATAAGGATAATGAACATGAAAAGTAATAGAAGCTTTAGTGAAACAACCAATCCTTTACGTCATGCAACTCAACCTTCACCAGCGATGAACTAGACAAATTTTTTGCTCATATTTTAGGTATTTTGCTCAATTTTAAATACGTATTTGTGTCACGTTCCCTGAATGTGCCATTTAGCTTCATGACGATTACTATCACATCAGTACGTACTACGTATGTTGGTGTACTCTGGCGTCATAGGATAATGATGGACAAACTGTCTACATAAACAAAAGCATTAATTTTTTATTCCCTCATCTGAGTTGGCTGATGTCTAAGTCGTTTAAAGTGAGACAGTAGGTATCATTTCTTGCTTATTTCGTGTTTTTTATCGAAAATAACAATGATAATATCAAAAAGTAAACGGGTGTCAGCTTGCGTAATGGTCTACAAATATTTGTCGTATAATGTTTTGTTTCTTTGTACATGTATATGCACATGAAATATTCCATTTCGATACTACTTTCTGATGATAATATTTGTATTACAAAATATGCAGTATACATATATAGCAAGCTACTGGATTTCTTTAGAAGGTTATTAATACATCTACCGATTTATGTTCAATCGATCTCAAATCAATAAACAGAACTCTTGAACTCTGTAATAGCATCGTTATAAACATAAGCATGTTCTATTTTAGATGAACTTTTGCTCTTATTCGTAGATAATATGGAATTTACTTAATAGATTTCTTTTGCCAGAGTACGCAACGAAGATTGCAGTTCTATGACGCGTGCATAATTGTATTTACGTTCTTCAATAGAAGAATTAATCATACACGACTATGTGTCGTGTATTGGAACTTCTACATTGAAAAATTGCCGTGTCAAAATATATTGAAACCTCGGTGGTTTTGTCCTGTTGAGCAGATTATATTAGAGAAAGGGATTAGATAAGTGATCTTCAAAGCCCTGCTACAATGTCTGGACCTTAACGAACCAGTAAGGATAGGACAATACGAAAACATTTCTTATATTCTTAATTACCTAAAAATCTGAATGAATAAACTCTTTATTGCACACTGTACATTACAAAATGTAAAACTAACAATGGTAAGATTGCAAATGGCGACCTTATCGCTTAAAGCGATTTCTTCCAGGGAACCTAATTTATATATAACGGAACTTAAAATATAGTGTAATGGGTAGTGTGTGTCGCTATCCGGTCGAGCATGTTCCATCCTACTACTAAAATAATAAGAGTAAATAAGTATAATTATACATAATAATGGTAAATCTGAAGCTTTATGAAAGAGCTGGCTTATAGTTAGAGCACCACGGCCCTTTTGGAGAGTCCTACCGTACTGGTTGGTGAACTTCTGGGGAGCAATAGAGACTGTGCCGTAAGCAATAATAATATTATGAAAGCACTAAAAATGTGTTCCTGAAAAGCTGATGGCTCAGAATGAATGTGCTGTGAGAGCTGTGTACATTGAGACTTTATTTAAGTGTTGGGATGTTAAAGAAACATTTCTATATATTCTTAATGATGTCTCTCTTATTGAGATAAAAACTATATACATACGTAGACTAGACACGTATTTGGCACGTTGTTGTTGCAGTGTGAGTGAGGTCATACCTACTAATTTGACATTTTCAACAGTATTGGTGGGTGCTTGGTGTACATGTTTCATTAACCTCGTACAACATTTTCAGAGAGAATCCACTGTAACGCAAATGACACGTGTTGTGTCGTGCGTACAATGACAGCTTCAATGATAACTTCATTTTAGTTTGACGCTATGCCAATTTTGAAAGATATTCGAATAATATTTAGAATCAACCAAACATTAGTAAGTGTTGAATGTTTGTTTCCACCAGAACAGCAACGTATATTATAGGTTACTTTTGGTATAGAAACGAAACAGCTATTATAAGTACAGGGCGATTTGCCAATACCCTTTAAAGTCTAAGATGCTACTTAGTGCATTTCAGCAGGTGTTAATTCCGCGAAATGAAAATAATATCTGTTGGGTCTACAAAAACAGTAGAATAGCACTCAAAAGTATATTTCCAAATCAATTTGTATCTTATACAAATTATTATTTGAGAAAAAATTGCAATCTACAAACTTCCCTTGTGTGTGTGAATAAAAGTGTATGTAGGTATGTGCTGCGATATCGAACCGACTGTCCAGTCATTTAGTAATAAACAACCTTGATTTTGAACTCTAGACATCATAATAATAAGTAAATCCCATCAAGTATACCCACTTTAGCCATAGGAAAATACTTGTCCATAGATACCACGACAATATTATCACACTGCCAAGTACTCATATCCTTTACTTGATATAGATTGCGTGTCGTTCATCAGAAAATTACATATTTACATCTTCAATTATTTTGATATTGATTGACATACGTATGGAATTACGCTAGTTATGTATCATACATGTAGAAATACATAATAATATATTATGTAGAAATACATATAAATATTAATACATAAATATTACACGCGTTTTGTCCTGCCTTTACGTTAAAAATATGTTATTTGGTTTTCATTTTACGTATAAAAAGCAGTATATTGTACTGGAATATCACAACATATGGTAGGTATGCGTGAAGATTGATTCGAGCGTTTTGTGTATTCACGTGTTTACACCACCGTCTCTAATAGTAGTATTATTGATATTTTCTTTCATTTAAAACGGCTTGTCTTGTTCTTGTTGAAATTTTCTACGACAACTGTGAATTAGTTGGTAATCGTTGCAAAACAATATCGCATATTGCAGTTGTTATCATGTGGTATGACTTTCATTGGATCACAAGTATACCTATCAGAGCTTGTATTTCTAAAATCCCTTCCTGATCCTGTAACGAAAAATTCTCAATATATACTTAGATCTGCAAAAATAGGCGCTTACCAATCCACGAACTCTGCTGAGAGGTGATGTTAGGATTCTCGAGTGTGTACTGGGGCAACAGGACTGCGGAGAAGCCTTGACAGAAGCCCACCGATATGTTGATGGACTGTGCGGCGAGCGCTGCCAGTACCTGTACAAGGCAATAAAAAATAATTAAATACACACGAAGTAAAATAATGAACCCATGTAATAAATTTCATCAGATGATGATTAAAAAAAAAACCGGGAGGTCCCGGGTTCGAGTCCGGCTACTGGACGTGTACCAATGGGACTCTTTTTCAGAGCCTAGCAACGCAACGCTCGTACGGTGAAGGACAACATCGTGATGAAACCCGCACACCACAAGGTGTGTGAACCCTATAACGGCGATGGGCTCACCCCCTGTCCCGTTGGGTTAAATACGCTTGGTGAAACGTGGGTACTTGCTTTAGCAAGTGCCTCTGCCTACCCCTCTTTGGGATTAAAGGCGTGAAGTGTATGATGATTCAACAATATAAAAAAGAGGTACAAATGCATTCTAGAGGTATGATAGATCTGGGAAAGGCGGCGAAAATTAGGTCATGTATTTGGCAGTGGCGTGCACACCATAGAGGTATAGGCAAAAAGACACTGCCTACCTTATTATTTTGGCTTCCCCACCTAATAATAGAGTTATTGCTAGATCTTTTTTTGTTGTACTCACGACATAGGCTAACTGAAGGTCCTGTGTTTTGGGAGTTAGTAGATAGGTACCTATATTTATTAAATACATGTCACCTATACATATGTGTCAATCCGTCTGCCTACCTTGTCGTAAAAGCCAGTGCACGCCACTGGTATTTGGCGATTGTTAATTAAAATTAATACACTTAACGCCTTTTAATCTCAAAGCGGGGTAGGCAGAGGCACTTGCTAAACAAATTCCCACGGTTCACCAAGCATATTTAACCCAACGTGAGAGGGGGTGAGCTCATCCCATATCGATTGTAGTACCTAATCATAATGTAATAAGTACCCAATCTCACAGAGGGTAAAATTTATCTTAGCTGTTGACGCTGACAAACTTCTAGATATTCTTTTCGAAGCGGCAATTTACCAATTAGGAATTATTGATAACGTGATAAACATCGTCTCGAAATTGTCGTGTGTACACCATAAAAAGTAAAATACATATAGACTTGTCGTTTCCATAAAAGATGTGTTATATGCTACGGTACTAGTGTCGCAAACAATTATGCCGTCTGCTGTTTGCAATCTATTTTGGACTGCGGGAAACTTTGAAATGATATCACGAAAATTAATAGTTAATGCAGAAAAAAACTTGTCATTTTCAGAGTTTACTTAACACCTTCCCAAAAACAATCTTTTGGATATTTAATGTTATTTATTGTATGCAGCTTCGTTTAAGATTAATATCTCCGTGAAATTGGTATGAATATTGAGTGTTGAGTTACACTCCTGCAAGGTACATTAATATTTATTAAGTGATAGGTACCTGCTTTATTTGAATAAAGAATATATACGCACTCTGGCTATAATACTTTGAAAAAAGGGAAAAGGAGGAAAAAGTAGATAAACACGATAAATACTATGCAATTTATTTCAATTACACAATATTAAGTTAAAAACATACCTGTGCTTAACTAGGTAGTTACGACCGGATAATTCGTATAACGTGTGCTAATCAATTGCCATACGCCAAAACAGAAGTGTTCACACATTTGCCGTATAAGCGACTAGTTTCTCAATACCTGTGTTTACTGTTGCTCACTTTATGACTAGAATTCAAAGCTATTAACGTAATTATATGACATTTCATTACGCGAGGGAAAATAGCTCGCCCACCCACTCCTGCGCATCGCACGTTTAATTACTAACGAGATGTCATCTTGCAGTGGATATACAACGTGAATATGTGCCGCATAGTGCTTGCCGTTCACAATCTTCTGAATAAACTTAATTTATTTTTTCTGAATTCCTTCACTGTCACAGCTTTGTGTAAAATACCGAACTGTTTTACTCTACTGACGCATCCAGTAAATTGTACTAAGCCAAGTCAAGGTAAAGATTTCGCAATATAACGGCAAACAATAAGCTTCATCTATTTGTACTACTACCATTAGACACGTAAAATGAGTACAGAAGCGGGAGAAACCACGCGGCGTAGGTGCGTCTGTACCTACACATGCTGCATGTGTGCGTCCACATAACATAATGGGGTAGGTGAAAATTGGCGAATCACTTGTTTAAATTGTACAATTGCACGTCGAAGCCTGCTATCTGCTGATCGCGGAAAATCACCGTCCTAACTTCCGGTGCATACTGCCCACTGCTGTCAACGTGTTACCTTCACACTGACCTGCATGTTGTGGGGTTACCGCTGGTTTTGTTGTCTTTGTGATGCCACGTCAAGAATTGGAACAGAAACAGTGCCGATTGGATGTAGAAATGAGTTTATCTATAGAAAGTCTTATGCTAGTATCTAAATATATAAAAGGATAAGCTGACTGACTGACTGACATTATCAACGCACTGCCCAAACGGCTAAACGTAGGAACTTGAAATTTGGAACGGACGTAGCTTAGGTACCGTAGAGGTGCACTAAGAAAGGAGTTCCCTACACTCCCACGGGAACGGGAATTGACGCGAAAATCCTTTTGTATGAAAAATCTAAACCGCTCGAGGTAGAATTTTGAAATTTGGGATGCAGGTACTAACTAAACTAACGAACTAGGTAAACTACGCGAATTAAATCGCGGGGCGTCCACTAGTGAATGATAAAATACTAGCTGTATTTCTACCCATGAGAAATAGTAGTAATATGTTGAATAAAGGCTTATTGGGCGGTTAACAACCGCTTAATTATACTAAGCCCAATCACATTTGTTAAACCTATTGCTGAAGATAAAAGGAGATTTCTCAACTGTACAAATAAGATATTATATTAATCAAAAACAATATTAGTGGATATTGACGTAATAACGTGTGTTCTTCATACCACAAGTTGAATGAACAGGACTGTAAACTATTCTCAGCCGAAACTCTTTCAGTACCTGCCAATTATAGTTCACTGTCTGGCGAGTTGACCACAAAGACGTAACGGTTAATAAAGCCCGCGGCTAAATGTGACGGCTATTTGACCCAACAGTCATCCATACTAATTCTACCTTGACAGGCCGCCTATAAGTACAGAATCGTATTAGTATTTCTCTACACACATAGCGCCCTTGCCTGAGCCACGCAAGGTGTCCACACGCTACAAGTCAATGTCAATGTCACATATCTGACCGCACTTGACAGTTGTCACAAGCATAGGCACAACAATAACCTATCCATTATAGATGGGTATTTGACCTGCATGCGGTCTCTTATGTGAAGCACATCAATTTATAATAGTCAGTTTATTTATAGCACCAAGCCACATATACCAGTAGCGATGTGTTAAACTGAGCCTGATTTATGCTGGGTTTTAGAAGTATTTGTCAGATACTAACATTTGCACAGTTTAGCTGAAATAGTCCGATGGGTAAAAACCCAGAATTATAGAATAATAAGTGTAGTCCGAACTCGGAACCATCGTGTCACCTTTACTCAGATTTTTGACCTATGAACAGCTAAGCGATTATGTGAAAACTGCGCCGTCATGGTTTCATACGTTTATGCTACCCGCAGTAATTTCAATATAGAAAATACCCTACGCCCTTTTCAATAGTTGACAGTGTAACGTTTTCATTAAAATTGTACACCTAGTGATTTAAGTATTAAAAGGGCATTGCATGCACGGAATATTACCTTTTAACTATAGCTTATGTAGTCAGGACTTTCAAACCCCACAGTAAATAAGACGTGAAACGATTTTTACAGGGGCTAACGACTGACTAGTGGAGAAACATTTGAGATTATGTTCATCGCACTAAAAGCTTTATACCTAATCTCTGACCTGATATTTCAATCCGTGAACATTCGTTTTCCTGCGAGAAAAAACCTTCTTAAAGTAACTGAAAATGTATATAGAGTTATTGAATTAGAAAACAGAATTATTGTCTTAGAAAAACTATTTCTCTTTCTTTTTTTCAGGCGTCGTAAATGTCTTAATATTTTAAAGAAGTGTTTATCTGTAGTCCCACTATCTCGCCGTAGAAACAGATTTAAGGAGCGTGTTTCATGAGAATTATTAGTCAGACAGTCATAGTCTCGTTACAAACATTTTCCGTCAAATTACTATTATTACGAGAGTAAATTGTTTCTATGAAGTATGTTTCTATGGGCTGTAAAAGGTATTGTTTAAGTTATATGATAAATACTAGTATATAAACTCGAGTCTATATACTTTTTATGGTTATTATCACTCTTGAGAAATCGTCCTTTACAGAGGAATAAATGGCGATTACTTTTGTGAGTGCTTTTACGTCTAGGTCATTTAGGACTTCGCCGATCGAATTGATGTGGTGATGTTCGCCATATTATTAAAAATGTGAACGAACTATAGTGTTGTTCCTTTTGGAGGATAAACGTCTGAATGAAATTTATGCCAGAATTAAGGTACACTGTGTTTGTACGAAATAAGCCTCTATTATTTTAATTGAATGTTCCTATTTGCTCGTAGTCTTTTATTTGTTCACGTTTCAAAATATAAATTGAACACTACCTATGAAAGATAAATAAATACGTGAACAGAACTTTTATAAACTACTAGACATACGCATAGAAAACACACTATTGGGCAGAACGTGTCGTTATTATTCTCTAACATCTTTTATTTCCGAAAACAATTCATATAAGTAGGGATATAATAAATATACACTTTTTAACTTTATACAATGACTATACTTCATATTATAACCTATTATCCATGTACAGACGGCCAAGAATCTGGTCTACCATCCTTAGGTTGAAAATGTCATTAGACATTAAAGTTCATTTTCTGTTTCTGACAACATAACAACTCTACCTCATTGATTTTTTAGTGACACGGGAAGTGTCATCAAAATTGATAGACCCCGAGCAATGGTCTTAGAAACGTTGTTAGGCTTGTCAATATGAACCACTTTTACTATGGCGACAATCCGAAGTAACGAAAAAAAAAATTCATGTCCATACAAAATTGTCATTTTTCTTGCCTCGCGAGATGACATTTTGTATGGGTATTGAACAATTTTTATTAATTTCCATTCTCGCCATAGTAAAACTTGTTCATATTAACGAGCCGAACTAAGACCATTGCCTAGGGTTCTCTTACACTGTGTATAATATCCAAACACCACCGCGCTGATATTATCGATATCACGATGTACATATGTATATGCGATGGCCACAGCACAAGTTCAACAGTGGTTCTTTGTAACAGAAAGTGACGTTTCAAATAATATGTTTCACATTATTCACGTGGCGTAAGTTATCAGGACACAGAATAGTATGTGGCTGTATTATTGTCCGCCAGACTTAGTGCTCAACTAGCGGAACAGGCGGTCTTGTTCCATACACTAGCCAACTCGTTATATTAAAAAAAACACGATTACGCTGAGTAGGTACGAAAATGTGTCAATTGTCGCAAAAAAAAGTGTTATGACAATTTTCTCGTGACAACATGTAGGAAAATGGGTACGCTATAAAAATATGCAGTCTGTATTATAATGAGGCATGGTCCACTATCATGGGCTATATCTTATTCCGAAATTCACGAAATTAATTGAATTATCCGTGAGTTACAGCTAGTTAAACAATTACAAACGTGTACGGAGTGTAAAAGGACCCCGAGAAATGGTCTTAGAAAAGTTGTTGGGCTCGTCAATATGAACAACTTTTACTATGGCGAGATTTTTTTTTTATAATTCCCATGCTATATGTCATCTCCCGAAGCAAACAATTGTATATTTTATATGGAGATGAAAAAGATTATTGCGATTCCCCGTGTTGTCATAGTAAAAGTTGTTCATATTGACGAACCCAACAACATTTCTGAAACCATTCCTCGAGGTCCTTTTACACTCAGTATGTCAAACAATATGTCCAGCAGTGGACAAGTATGGGCTGATGATGATGTCAATAATAATTGACTATTTCACACATTTCCCTTGTGTAATTGGACAGATGTTCCTTTAATATGTATTGTTTGTAATTATATCGTAAACAAGATCGCACGTGATGGCCGTTGTCATAATGAAAATACGTAGTAGTTACCGTTATACAACAATAGTCCGCTTAAAAAATATAAATATTATGTTTCTAACAAGTTTTTCCTCTAGGGTTTTATTTGCTTTGGAAAACAATGGATTGATTTTATTATTTAAATAAAATTAATTACGTAATTGTAATCATTTCATCAAGCATCGATGTTGTGACTGGCTAATAGCTAACATTTAGATCAGTCAGTATATTAAAACTATAAGATATACGAAGATCTTTTTTTAAGATTACAGCTCTAGCTCAGGTGAGCTGAAAGCTTATCTTTGGTTTAAACTTTGCTTTGCTCTGTTTTTAGAAACCATTGATTTAGATAAAAGAAAAACTGAATGCCCATATTTCTGGTAGTCTTTACCTCCAAGAAAATCTATACCGGAGCCTCGGCAATTATGGTGTTGGCTATGGGTCTCAACTTGTTGGGGATATCCTAACACTATAGGTACCTTCTGAACAAGTGTGCTCCATCGTAGACCACATCGCTGCTTAACATCAGGCAGGATGGTGATCAAACGCTTGTTCAAATTTATAATGATTGCAATTGCAGGGACGCTTATGAAGGTTTTCTGAATAGGCCAAATAAATAAATAAATAAGATCGACTACATTAATAGTTAAAGGTGATTACTAAATGTAAACTTGTAGAGGCTTCCTGAAATCACGGCTATAAATGTTTATACTGCCCCACGTGTGCATTGAAGACACACCCAGTATCAATAATTATACACATTCTTCAATATCGTTTAGCGTAATACTGAGGTGGATTTTCTCTCGGTTTTAGTTTCAGAACATGAATTTGAATAAGTTTGTCTGATTTCCTTCCAAATCGATCACGTAATATAATATTATTTATTTATACGATTACAGGAAGTAATAACTATCAAAGGTTCTCGACACGAACTTAACATAATAAGTACGTATTAACTAGTACTTACATATAAGTAAAAGGAAAGTGAATGTGTTTCGCGAATAAAAGATGTTAATGACTTAAAAATATTCCGACATAATCCAAATAACTACAGCGTCGTAATTAACCGACTTAAAAAAGAGGAGATTCTCAATTGGTCTGTATTTTTTTATGTTTGTTACCTCAGAACATTCGCCTGGGTGAACCGATTTGGATGTTTTTTTTTAATATGAAAACTTGTGCTTCCCGTTTGGCCCCATATAAATTTGGTTCAGTTCCGACAAAGGCATCCATGAGAAAACATATATGTCAAATTTTACTGATTAAATTCCGTTCTTTTTTCTTTAAGTTATATCATCTATACGTCTTTAGAAATGTTTTTCTTCTGTTGACGGAATGTTTGAAGAAATACATTATGAATAAAATATACATAACAATGCCCAGTACTGTTACGCGCGGTAAAAATCATAATACCAACAGCTTTCTTCCAATTTATGGTGTAAAAGTTGGCGTTGGATATTCCAGCGTCAACACCAGACACCAGTCAAAATGGACCTGGAAGATGTGGATCATGTCTCCAAAATTGTTATCCACTAGGTGGATTCTGGACGTGAGTTTATGTATAAACACAATAAATGTATATAGTGTTACCCGCACATGCGGTAAAGTTGCTTGCTATCTATGACTGCCTGGTATTTAACCAGCTTCACAACATACCGGATTCATTACATAATTAAATAAATTAACTGTGTGCAACTAAAGATTGCTATCACACAGACGTCTAGGCGATGTTTTTGTTGCAATACGTGTATGTATTTATCAGTCCGATATTTTATATTTTTCTGATGTTTTCTCATCATCATCATTAACCCATATTCCACTGCTGGACAGAGGCCTCCATTTGCACGCCACTGTACTTTAATTTCGGCTTCTCGCATCCACTTCTGCCGGCCATCGTGCGAAAATCATCAGTTCACCTTGCCTGGGCGCGTCCTACGCTCCGTTTGCCGAGACGCGGATTTTTACTAATAGGTTACAGTCATAGAAATGAAAGAAAGTAACAACGTATGCAGTCCATGTTATAATACGCACTTATTTTTATAATATCAGTCACGTTCTTCTTAAAGAGCCTTTGTTTAAGATTCACGAACATTTGACAAAATCAAAACATAGCTTTGTTTGAACAAAGCATTATGCTCTTCCGACTCCTCACACTATACATATTGCATGTGCATACACTACAGAAAATATTGATATATGATTACCTAACCAATAATTAATATTCTATACTTTCTCCATTCTATTACCTACGTCAAAGATAATTTAACTTAGATAAAGTCAAATATGATCAATAAAATAGTCTGACGCAAATAAAGTAGTAAATCTAGTGTGGACGTAGGTAATTCTTAACAAATACAATAACCGCTTGTACAAATCAATATCTCATTGAATAAGTATATAATAGTTACACACACATAATTGTGATAAATGTACTACCGGACGCCGCTTCCTGCTTCCTGATCCTGGCACCAGGTAAAAGTGTCTTTGCTGTCGTAACCTTTGAACCACTTTACATCGCAGTATATGTTATTATGCAGATCTCAAGTATCGAACTAAAGAAGGTAACGAAAAGGCCAGCTTTTGCGCGGGATGGTAAACCGTACAATGGAAAAGTGGCCGACCTTCTGCCGTGAAATCTTGCTGTGCCGGCAGATTGCAAATCGATTACAGACCTCATTTAGTATTAGTAATTACCTAGTTGAAAACGTACACGTAAAGTTACGTCACTGAAAGGTGGACATAGACTGCTGAAACCGTAAAATACTTCCTTTCTTCTTAGACGTTCTTCTTTCTCACTCTGCCCTTAACTACAATCGTAATCGAAACAGGATTTTTTTTAGGAACATCACTAATTAAATCTGTTGACCAAATGCACACACACCTGCTCATCATATACCTACTATGTTTACTTCTTTGTCTTATCCATTTTGAAGCGGTTGTATTAATGGTTCAGGATGTTTTGAAACAAATAATTGTTTTCACAAGTCTTAATCCTATTTTATATTACAATAATCGTCTCGAAATAATGGGTGCAACGAGGGGGATAGATTGATGATGATTTCATAATGTTGCTCCTAGTACCATTAGCTGTTTACTGTTCGAATAGAATAATATAAAAAATAGTGATCCTAACACATAACTGAACTAACGAAAATGACCTATAACTGTATTTTTTTTACACGCACGTCGGCTAACTTATAAGTACCTACGAAGTATGCTATTATTTAGTAAACATTGCTATTTTCATAGTTACGTAAGGCTCGTCGTCTAAATTGGCCAGCAATCACAATTATGTCGGACAGTGCGCCGCCGCGCCACTACCTAGCTTGGTCAAGTTCAAGACTAACAGAACATTGACACGTATGCTTCTACTTTGAACTCCATCACTGTACTATTTCTACGTTCACCTGGCTCTAAGAGTCATTGTCAAATGTCACTGGATGGGTTAGCATTGTAATGACAAGGTAATTTGAACTCTATCGCAGTGGAAGTCGTTCGTAACGACAGCTCTGCGTAGAGTCTGCATAGAAGATGTTATGCAACTAGAGATAGTGTTAGGAGTTCAGTCGAGCCTATCGTGCTAATCTTGCGGGTGATATTACGTCGAATTACACACTTAAGGATTCCCGGTCAATATCACGCGGTCCTGGAATTCAGACGAAGGATATACGCTTAAGGGATATTACATATGTATATACCTAAGAAACGTAGAAAACAACCTTAAACAATCTTTAGTTAATAATATGGCCACCACTGTCCAGAAATGTTAGAACACTTGTTTGGGAAGTCGCATCTTCCTCTGTTGGTTTGTAAACTTTTTGGTTACTAGGATAGCACTTACCATGTAGAGGTCGCCATACCGGCACACCTTCCAGAACCCTTTGACGCTGGCGAGCATGTTTCTGACTCCGCGTTCGCCCCAACGCGCCGCGCCGCGCTCGCGACCGCTCAGCGCGCCCCTGAAAATGCATTATGTTAATTTGTTACAGTTTTCTAATATCCTAGTTGATATAACATTATATAATATTTAGGCAGGAAGACATGAATTGTATTAGGATCGTTACTATGTGTTTTTAGCTACCGTGCATTTATAAAAAGCTGGTATAATCCAAATTAGTCTACTCATTTCATTATCTCGTCTCTATAAGGTCGTGTAAGAAACCTACATAAATTGAAACAAGTGAAGCTTTTTTTTTGTGCAAATCGAGACCACAAAAACAAGATGGATTTGCTGGCCCATTAGTTAGGCCAACGATCGATCAGGGACCTTTTTTGTGCCTATTGACATTTAGTTTCATCGATACATGTATGTGATCAGTTTTTTTTGTGGTCGACAGTAAAATTAGATCTAAGTCTTTTCAATTAAAAGACTGCATAACGACGAAGGTCGACGTTTAATTGCAAGATTTTATTATCAGGACAATAACCCATTTATTGTGGGTACTATACTAGCAACCACGACAGAAAATTATTTATAGAATATTGTGGTCAAGCGAATTATGCATTCTATATTTGTGAAGAAGTATTTTTCCCATGTCTGTTACCTGAATACCTGTAATTGAAAACAAACATGAAGAAATTAAATACGAACAAATGTATAAGTAATTTAATCAGTCTTTTACTTTTTACTGCTTTTCTATAATTGTACATCAAGTTGACAAGAGAACACAAATTGTCGTACTTTAAAGGTGATGATCTAAGAAGTTGAAAAAAATATTATCTAATAGGTGTATTCAGTGTTAACGGTTTTGGTAAGCTACGGCCCAATAATATTGGACGAGGGACTAACTAACTCACCTAAACCACCCTAATACCTTGTAGAGTCCATTACTAAAATGGTTATAAATCGATTGAAGATACTTGTAATTGTCTGTGTAGGTTTTTCAATCACACGCAATTATATATTACGACCATGGCCTTGTGTGAAATGTCCCAAGAAATTATTCTTATTTATGAAGTCGAATTACATAGGAATTATTTAAATTTTAATTTCAAGCGTGTTAGGCCACGTGGGGATAATAATAACACGTGCCATGACGTGTTACTTTATTGTAATAATTCACTTTAAAAAACATAAGTATCAATCATGCAGGGTAAACATTTAGTGCCAGCGAAAGTCATTGTAATTTTCAACTTGGTACACGTATACAAAAGACATTATAGTCACCCTACGACGACTTTAGGTAATGAACACAAATCTCACGATGTACATAAAATCGTTAATCCCTCACCTAATTCACTTTTTGCATCATGTATTCAAAACTGTAATTATAATTATTTCTAAATACCACTAACGTCGTCATATGAATTACGAGAACGAGAATACAAAAGATATGACAAAATAACACCAACAAATGATGTTTATCGATCAATACCCTTTTTGGGCACTTGACGAGAGTTGACGCAATCTGAAGATGTCGTCTAATCAAATGTTCATCATCTGGAATCTTTGCTAAACAGTAATCGAGCTATCTCCAGACGTGTTTATGACAAGCGGTACCTTTGAACACGATTAAAATCTCTGCACGTCTCTCGATCGTAGGAAACGTAATAGGTAATCGATCAACGATTGACATGTCTAGATTTTTTTAGCTAGATCCTAATCTTTCACCTGAAACTGTTTCTTTGTAAACAGAATCTATTCTAGATATGCTAAAACGCAGATGTCACTCATTCACATGTATCGTTTTATACGCTCATGATTTTTTTAACATGTTGGAGGATGGAGATTGCCTTTTTTTTTAGTACGACGTGAATATTCTATAAACAGATATCTAATACGTTTCTTTTGGAGTGACATTATTGGGAACTCTAACGAAGAATAAATATTTGGACCCCGAGGAAGGAAACGGTCTCAAATCATTATTTTTCCTTGATATTAGGCCATAAAAAAACACAAATAGTAGAACGTGGAAATTATTGACATTGAATAATTGGAAACGGAACGTACAATATGTATGAAATAGTTCGTCAAATATTTCCTACAACAGCGACTAGAACAAAGAAGTTTTAATTAAAATAGGTAGTTTAAAATGTTTATCGAGGCGACGCGTGACAAAACACCTGCCAGCTGATTGATGAGCTGCGACAGCCTTTATTCTATGTTGGATGCATTACATTTATACTTCTTATATTATTGATTATAATTATACCTAGTTTAGCTTTGATTAAATAAAATTAATAAATTTATACACCTTCCAATCGTTTATTTAATTTTTTACAGTTACGTAGTATAAACAATAAAAACGCTATGTGATATCATTTTTTTTTATTATTGGAAAAGTCTATTGTCTATGTCTTGCGACAATTTTAAAAAATAGACTAGTTTTCTTTGGATAAACATTTTCTACGTGTGTTGGGAGTTAAAAGTGAAGTAACGTAATTTACTTTCATTGTGATATGAATACGCCCCGTCGCCGCTCGTAATCGAAAAGGGCAATCATTTATGTAAAAAGCAATAAGATAAATTTCCTCAGACATCCGTACCGGAAATGCACAAAATGTCGGTGCGTGCGTGGGAAAAGGTCGCATTGAAGCTGCACCCAAGGTGGCTGGGTCAAGTGGCGAAATGAGATAGGTAGCCGTAATTTTAAACCATTAAAACGGAATTATTAGTGCCTTATACGTAAAATTACTTACACGGATCCCGCGTAAGTTTCCAACTCGAGGACCGCGGCCGCACAGTAACACACACTAAAGTAACCAACTGCGTAAAACAACTAGAATATCACAAAGATGCGTCCGATACAACAACGTTCGGTTGTTTGTTTACGCGTGAAAATGCGAGCTTTCGTTTAAATTTGGAACACGCGCTCTCTGTCCTGTGTCTGTAGCGCGAGAAGCGGGATTTTCTTTCAGATTATATATTTTTAATATTTTCTTTTCAGCCAGTCAGCGACACTTCTGCGTTGTTATTTTTATTTTTTAATTTTCCCCCGGCATGGATGTTCGTCTATTGGGCGCTGTTGGTGCGTGGTTGTCGTCGTCGGTTCCCGTGCGCTCTTGACCTTGCTGCCGCGCAGTATGTGATCGCACTGAAGCGGCTTTTAGCTCATGCCATGTGTTTTATAAAGCGATTATAGTTTCAACTTTTACCTACAACTGTGAGCTATGGCTGCACGTATCGACCGAGCACCGTTCTACTCTACGGCCACTGTAAGGAGTCTGCTTTGATATAATATTTATAATCACGAAAGATGCACACATCTGTATTATCTTATCGTCTAATAATGTACGTAGGTAGGTACATACATAAGTGGAGATTGCAAACGAATGTTAGGTACACATTGTACAGTGAAGTATAACCGTTATGTAAATAGAGCACTCATTACATCGTTGATATTAATTATTGCGAAACGATTCCATCAATGTGCCGTCAAGTACCTTCCGCACGGACAATGTACATACAATATACGTTTTCACTTGAAGTTATTTTTTAATTTCTTTCTGAATTTGACCGCAACTGATTAACCTGAATTCTCAAAAAATTACAAAAAAAAAACAAAGTTAGTAGTATTATAAAAGCTTGTATTATTTAGATAGCGGTGGTGATTGTAGGATTCTTGATGTATACGTATATCAGGAGCGGCTGAAACCCTACACACCTAAGACAAATCAGGGATAATCCCACCACCACCCAAGCCCTACCTGCCTCTCGGCGGCGTACGGGCCATTCTCTGGAGACGTGCGCATCTACTTGCTTTTGCCTCTTTTCAATGCACACGTTTTCTTGACTACGATACACGTAAAACGACACACCTAAGACAGTGGTTGCCTTGTAGGCTCTCTAGTACAGATGTACTGTGCTGGGCGCCTCGCTTAGATAGGAGCATCCTGACTACCACATACATACAACGTCAAGATGCACTTTCTCGTGAATTACTGAATTACACGTCAAGTCGCGACCCTAGGACCGACTAGGGAGATAATCTGTGTATTTTTTGGGGTTCAAAACGTGATTGTAGACTCGTACAACGCGATATTAGGACAGTCGTAAGTTACAACAGACAGCCAGCAGCGACGAACGCGGTTTTTTCAGGTTAAATGTCCTGTAGACCATAGAGGACCATGTCGTGCTGTATGGAAATTGGTTGTGACGGGCGTGGGTAATAATGGGCTCTCATCACCTGTGGCACATATCGTAGGCATATGTACTCATGAAGTTTATCGTATCACTA
The DNA here is from genome assembly GCA_012932125.1 of Conopomorpha cramerella. Taxonomy (NCBI): domain Eukaryota; kingdom Metazoa; phylum Arthropoda; class Insecta; order Lepidoptera; family Gracillariidae; genus Conopomorpha; species Conopomorpha cramerella. The sequence continues at coordinate 66,705 of SJJU01000852.1, forward strand.
ATAACAAGATGCTCGTGTGGTACAGAACAATTACAACCTTATTTAGGGGTGCTCCAGTGAGTAGTAGGACTTCTAGGTGTACGTCAGTGGCGGGCACTGGCTTTTACTACAAGGTAGGCAGTAATCCCCAAGTATTGCCACCTATGTATAGGTAACTTGTCTTTACAAAATATAGGCTCCTATCTACTCGCCCACAAAACACAGGACATTCGTTAGCCTATTTCGTGAGTACAACAACAAAAAGATCTAGCAATAACTCTTTCATTAGATCGGGATGCCAAAATACTAAGGCAGGCAGTGTCTTTTTGCCTGTATGGTGTGCACGCCACTGGTGTACGTACATACATACATACACGTCACGCCTGTTTCCCAGTAGGCACAGACTACAGATCTCCATTTGTCACGGTCCTGACATACCCCTTTCGTTTCATCTACGTACATACATCAGTGTACATACGTACATATATAGATACGATATAGGTATTATTAAGATATCTGCATACCAAATTATGGACCACCATCCATCATCAAATTGGCTTGAACGCTCAGTTAAATTGCCAAAGCAAGTGACTCTTACTTGTCACAGTTTGAAAAATTAAGGTCGTGATTTTTTAATACACAGTGCCTGGGCGTAGTATAAAATAACTTAAAGGAAAAAGAAACTTCAACCAGTAAAATTTGACATATATGTGGTTTTCTCGTGGATGCCATAGTCGGAACTGAACCAAATTTATATGGGAGCAAACGGGAAGCATCAGCTTTCAAATAGAAAAAAAAACATCCAAATCGGTTCACCCAGGCGAAAGAATAAAAAAAATACAGACGAATTGAGAACCTCCTGCTTTTTTTTTGAAGTCGGTTAATCTTTGTCGTAAATCGAATGTATACTATTTCGGATAATGACAAATTAGTGTCATTAATAAATCCCAAATGTATGGAATCGCGCACCATTTTTTCCGCAACGCCACCTAATGACCTTCTTTTTTTTATATATTAATTTGTCGTACCGAGAATATTAAATTAATTAAGTAGACGTCAGTCGGCGAAAGTGCTTGATAAACAGTCAATTCTAAACAGAAAGCAGCGCGGCCCACACAATGAAAGCAATAATGGTTTCACCGATTTTAAATAGCAATTTGACAAGGTGGATAAGATTTGGCATGGCTCTGTACGTTGCCTTGTTGGTTTATTGGTCTACTATCGATAACTTGTGTTTGAGTCATCTATGTAGTATTATTACTAACCCTTTAAACGTCAATGTCTTTACATCTGACACATCTGAACTCATCTTATGGAAGCCCGCGCCCCGGGGTTGTTTTACATTAACTTTGATAAAAATTTTTTCAATGACCGAAATCATCGCAAATCGGTCGTCGTAATAAAAAGGAAATAGATCTATTAAACACGTAAATCCATAAACACGCGTAGACAGCCAGTATTGAAGCTTATGGAACCTTTGCAGACTTGCTAATGTGTGTTAAGTAACTCCCAGACAGATAAACATATTGTGATACGTTGTTGCCCATCTTTCATTTTCATTATCAAACATTCCTTTTGCAGAACGAATATCCCTTAGGTCGCTGGTATTGAACCCACGATGTTAGAACCATACAAACACTAGTGGACGCCCATAAAATACGACCACTAAATTTTCAATTTCAATTCTCATATTAACAAAATTGAACTGTCGTATTAACTTATTCCCCCCTTTTTACTCACTTAGAGGTGACTTTTGAAAAATCCTTTCTTATCACCCGTAAACATCATAAGAAGAACCCCTGTGCGAAATTTCAACCTTGTAGGGTTAAGGGTTTGGGCTGGGTGTTTATGAGTCAGTGTTAATGAATCAGTCAGGACTTTGAGTTTATAGATAACTGTGTAGATAAAGCAACCAGTGATTTATTTTAGTACAAAAATATTGTGTGGTTTTTTTTATTAAGTAATTCATTTCTATAACGACACCTACCTATTTCTAAACGTTTGAAAATTATATTGTCCAAATGTCGATTTTTTTTGGCACGTGTTAGACACAATTACATGAAGTGGTTTCATAAATTTGCGGATGCTGTGATTGCTACGCGATTGTTATAACAGAGGTGTCTAAACTTAACAACAGTTTAGGCATGCGGGTACCAACTCTACCTAGACCTAACTGTTTCCATTTATCAAATGACCGACTGTCTGGTTTTAGGAATTTGATAGTCGATCGGAGTGAATTTGGTGTATATTCCATCAAAAATTTCAGTTAGCGATTTAGTGCAGGAATATACTTGAATAAAAAGTCCTTATTTGGTGTACAAACCTTTAATTTATTATGTGTATATTTGTAGATACGTAATACAAAGTAACGATAGGGAAAACATAGATTATTAAATGTCTAGGCCCTAAAGTTGCCAAGTCGACAGTCCTAAACTATGCCGATGCTAAGTTAATCTATGAACAGGTCCATGTTGCTTGACTGTAACATCTATGGAAAAACCTCAACTTATATTGGTCTGTGCAAATGTCTTTTATTTTGGGTTTTCCTATGATTCAATTGCTGATTACTTTACCAAAAATCTACTTTGGGATATTTCTTATTTTTTTTTAATGTTTACTTTCACACTTCAACGCCGTTTGAAGAACTAAATCTTAGAATTATGTCGTTAGCGAATAGATATACCTAACAAGAATTGTTAGTTTGCATGTACTGATCAAATTATGAATGTGACCAGAAGTGGAGTGTCTCCTGTATGCTTTTATTGCGTAGTTATTAATTTTTAGTCACATACTCCGAGTGTCCGCTGGCTGAGTGCTAACAAACAGTTGACTAATAAGGTTCTATACATTGTTGAGCTGGCGTCATCGTGAGTTATTGTCCAAATAGGTACTAATTCGGGGAAAAAATTAAGGTGCTCTTTACGCGATGACATGGCAAGTTAAGACCCTTGTAGATGCTCATATTGCATATTTTTTGCATATTTCTGAAGAGACATAACTGTTACACGACGAACATGATGTCGTCAAAGATCACTTTCATTCCAATTATACTTGTAAAGATGGAATCACTCGACCTGCCCCCCTAGCACAGCGCTCCAAGAAATAAGTGACAAGACATATAACCCGCTGCGATTTGTTGAAGCCGAGTCGCACGAAGCGTGACATAACAACCAATCAGAGCGCGTATTTGTTCTAATGTCATGTCTTTCTTGAGGCGTGTGTTAGGCCTGCTGGTGTCGATAACGTGCTATACGAAACCCTACGAAGCCACGTCGAATTGCGGCGAGAAGACCACAACACGTCCTAAACGCCACATTTCCCTAGACCCATTGCGCTGTCCTTAGTCCTGACAGAACAATAACTTTTCTATTCAATGTGCTTGTCACTATGGTAAATTGTATGTATGTACGTGATATGTTTTGAAAGATGAAAAAAAATTGCTTTGTGCGTCAACCAAAATTCGACAAACCGCAACCGCAACGCATCAGGAAAATCTCAAATTGTAATATATTAAGTCAAGGTACTTCTATGCGACCCAGTGAGTAAAGGTTCCTTGACAAGGCATTCAGTCTTCAGAGGTCAGCTTTGACAATGTGACACTTTTAACTTTCAGGTCCAAGAAGTCATAGCTAGTTAGGTTGTTTAAAAAAAACGAGTACTGATTTCTTCCATAACCTTTGAATCCTGGAATCCGAAAGTTTTCAAAGATACTTTCTTTGTTTTTATTTTCGTTGTTTCCGTTCGAGTTTCAAATTTTATTTTTATGGCGGTTAGTAGTAGTATATGTATACTACAGTCAGTTTCAGCTTGTTTTCATTATATTTAAAAGCTAAAATAGTAAAGCGTCTGGCTACAAGTAGGTAGGTTGCTACTAGTACAGTTAAACCTGTTATTGTTTAATTAGATCCTCGATCCTGTAGATACATAGTAAGTCTGATACACAAATGAAATATAAAGAATACATGGTATAGCTAACATCATCTCTTATATATATAGAAATAACTAAGTGGACTCAGACAGACGTGTCCTGTATTAATATGAAGATAAAAATTAAGTAATAACCCAGGATGGCTGTTGTGCCCCAGCAGTGGATAGTAATTTTTTTTCTTCTCCATAAGAACTTCTCTTGTGCCTTATTAAGCACAACAAAATAAGAATTAGCGAAACTCGGTCCCACCCCGTTCCGGAGTTATAACTTTACAAAACGACAAAGTGGCATTGATTTTTATATCTATAGAGTTATTCAAAGTAAGGAAATAATCGTTCTATGTTAATGTCAAAGTAGTCACTAACAATTTTATATGCAGTGGTAGTTACAAGCTGCAGTATGCGTAGTAGTTTTAAGAAATCGGAGCCCCATACTCCAATTATGGCCCTGTGAATCTTTACCTGCTTATCTCTAGAGCAGGAGGTAACTATCATACTCACCTCACAATTATTATGGGGAACCCGATGTGTCAGGTGGGAAATCAATGATACAGGATCTACACGAATCTTTAATCACAATTTCCTAGCAGATATTTTCCTTCACCGTAAGAGGTGGTGCAATTGCGTAAATAGATAAGTTCAATTGGCAAACTCTTCCAACTATGTATTATTGTTATATATACACCACCTAGTATAAACATGGTCCATGTCTGATGTCCTAGTCACGAGTTACCCTTGTACAGCTCCCGATATCTGATCAGCACGGAGGGCGAAGTGCTTCCGCTCTCAATGCACGCCTGTTTACTATTTATTAAACATTGATTTGCGGTAAACAAAACAATCGGCTAGTTAGTCTAGAAGGTATCTACGTCTATATGGGGTTCTGACTGACTGATTCATTATCGCAGACCTAGTGGAAAACACACTTGAAATACAGAATATATGTTATACTCTGACCAATGTAGGGCTTTGTTATGAAATAGATTTGTTTTCTTTCATTAGGACGAAACATGTAAAAAACAAACATATGTTTTTCTTTAACTTATTGTCTAAACAATTATGATTGAAGAAGCCTTATTGTAACACCAAAAGCTTGTGTCAGATCTCAACACCCTCATAAATTGTAACAATGTGTGAACACTTGTGTTTAATAACTGAAATGACGGAGAGTCCCTTTGTGATATTGTTTTCATTTATTAAGTTATTTTGTGACGTTAGTAGTCTTGCTGTAATTACATTAGCTATTGATGCGAATAATATACTCACAATATTTGTAAATGTAAATAAATACAACTGGCATCTTTTATTACTATAGTGAGGCCTGAAATTATGAATAGATTTGAACCCGGAGGTAATAACGTTGAGATTGATTTCGACGTTTACCTCGACAAAATGTTTCATGAGTACAAGAAGTTTGTGCGGGCGCAATATCACTTGGATATACGGGCCCTATAAAGATGAGAACACAATGTCATGCCAGTATAATACACTTCTGCCGTACTAATTCTATCGGTAACATTTCCTGTAAAATATTTTATTAGATACGTATTTTACTAGACATTGAAGTGTCGCTGGTTTTAGATTGTCCTACTTCCTATTAATAGTAAATTCAATAAAAAAATAGTATTGTAGTAAAATCAAATGCCAACGTGGAAAATCATGTGAAATGTTGTGAAATCAAAGGCTTGCAGGCAGTGTACCCTACTACTACTACTGATGTATTTCTCCAAGCCCACCAGTGTAGGTACACGAAAATTGTGAAATTGTGGACGCATACTATTCTAAAATGTTCAATTTATCTTTCAAAATAATTGGATAAATGGAAAACAATTATACCTACCTTAATTAAAAAGCTTAGACACTGCCTGCCTTAGCAGTACAAATAACTAAAGGGACAACATCTGTGACCTCCACCACAGAGCCCTAGATCTTATTATAGGCAAATTGGTGTTTTTACGTGATATTTTTAGCACGGTTGGGCCGTTACGTCACTATAGACAGCGAGTGCAGCAGCGGTCGTCAACCTTACGCCCCTGACACCGATAGCGCGCTGCCGGGTTGGCTACACCTGACAAGGTTGGGCTAGGAAATCGCAGGAAACCCTTGAACCAACATACTATTATGTATACTAGGTGGGACCTGCAACCGGGGCAAATACTTTTTGAATATACTCTATCTGTTTTCAGTAAGTAGTGTTAGACGTTCAAAATCGATTTTAATGGACGTTCATTTCTTTTTAAAACGCTCTTCACTGACATTTAGTTGACATCACGATAACAATGTTACTGATATATTAACGTACAAATAAGTTCAGAGCTCGAAATTGTATTTCACCTAAATGAAAAAATAGAGAACAAACAAGGTCCTCCACTCACACCGATACTTGGACGTCATCGATTATGGAGCTACGTACCGTGTAGGTAGTTCTGGAGTTACTTCGCATTTTTATCGTTAAACATGCGGAATTTCGAATTAAATCGGCTTATTCTGATTATCTACCCTAGAAAAACCACCCCAGGATGGATAGTGGGAAAATACCAGTTCAAGAATCCATCTCGTCATATAATTTAAATTTTCAATTGTATGGCAGGTTGCATAATCGAGTGCGCATTTTCCTAATATCTACCCTAGGTTAGATTTTCCAGGATGGATAAGTGGAATCAGTCATTAAAACTGACTTTACAAAAACAATAAATTTGGTACAGCCATGTAACGTTCAACGTATGTTTAATACTATTGTGTATTAGTGGGAACGCTCTTCCGAAGAGCCTCTTCGTGTTTATAGTTAACATTTCAGTGTATTGTAGCTGTTTATATTTTGTAAATATGAAAAAAAACTATTAGTACTAGGTATGTATTTCTGACAGTAAGACAGGTACTAACAATTGTAATAACAACAAAACGCTGGTTTCATAGCCCCACACCGCAATGGGTATTGCGTGACCTTAGCGTAGTTTGCGAATTTCATTGACTGTGCTGATTTGTGTTAAGTAATTTGAAATGTACTTTTTTTAGTTTCGTGTATATTTCTTTATCATAAAAGATTTCTGATCCAATTGTAAGATTAAGACCTATTTCACAATTTTTGTGAAACTTTTATCGTCGTGTAGGGCTACCTACCTAACTTTATTCATATACTTACCTGATAACATGAAATCTTATTGTACGTAAATCCATATAAAATCTGTAATTCCTGATGGAGTTGGTCTAAACCCTTTAGAGTTCCTATCATCATTCCTGATTCAGTTTTAACCTGATATTGATGCTGCTTTAGTGTAGGTGATTCTGTGAACATATTGACAATTTCATGGTACATAATTAAGAAAAAGGAAAATTGTAAAGTATTAATAGGTGTACAATTTCAGCAGTACTGTTCATATATTTTTGGACAGCCTTTTTTACAAACAGCCTTTTTTTTGTAAATATTCCTCGAAGTTCGATTATTCGAGATATATATATATATATATTTAGAAGTGTAGGCAAATGGAAAAATAGATATCTTTCATAAATTTATATAAAGTCTACGACAGGGAAATTTTGAAAAATGATTCGCTATGCTAATTCAATATTGTTCATACTTTAATAACTGGCTGGGATATTTCACCCACGCTAACCTGACCCCAAATTATGATACCCCGTACTATGCGTGCCAGAGACTGAATGATTACGATGAGGTGATGTCCTTGATGTTACCTCAGAGCACT
>SJJU01000853.1:0-68545 GCA_012932125.1 Conopomorpha cramerella
AACAGATTCCGGAATGACTAATAATACCTGAGAGGAAAATATAGAAAACTGGGGACGTAAGAACCCCTGGCCTTTGTAAGCCTCCGCGAAGAAATTATTTTGCATAACTCAGACCGACACGTATTTGTACACTTGCAACCCAACACTGACGTTTCGAATAAAACTAGACAAAACTTGAGAAATGTAGAGGAGTGAAAGAGTACGAAAATATTTTCTGTCCTTTAACAAGCAAGGTATGTAGCTATTGTTTGATCCACACAACCAAAGTAACAGTCTCAATCTAGAAGTACATTGTAACTGCATACATTTCCGTTATAACTTTAAAGAAATAAGAACCGATTTCACCCAGTAAAATTTGACAGATTTGTGTTTTTTTAGCTCTCTCCCTGAACTCAAATTATATGGGACCAAACGGGAAGCGCCTATTTTCAAACAAAAATAGAATAATTAAAATCGGTACACCCAGTCCTTCGTACTGAAGCTAAAGCTCCTCCCAAGTTGTGCTTGGTACGAGTTGCATAAGGGAATTTGAAACCCTCCTCTATGGGTTCCCACCTGGCGAGGGGGCTTAGTACCCGAGTAGGGGCACACGGCGAAGCTAAGGGGAAGCCATTGGGCCGGTCTGTTGCCTGGTCGGCCCGAGAGGGACCTCTGACCCGGGCTCGCTTTTGAGCCCGCAGACAAGCGGTCAGGCTGGGTCCCATGACGCAGCCGCACTGAAGGCTGCGGAGGGAGAGGACAGTCAGTACTCCGCGCCGCTGTGCCTATCCTCCGCGCCCTTGCGGGGCCGCCACCGCTAGATGGCGGCGTGGAGGGGCCGCAGGGGAAGAGGAGTGTCAGTATTGCGGTGCGCTGCGCTCCCTACCCTCAGCGTCCGGAACGGAGGAAGATATCGGACCTCACAAGATCCGGGGGTCCGACGCCAGCGGGGAGGTCGGGTTGTGACCGTCCCGCCGCCAGCCCTGTAGTTCCGGGTGTATAGAAAAGAATAGGACTACGATATCCCCTGCCTGGCGTATAAGGCGTCCTAAAAGGGGTCCTTGGGGTCGTGGGTGTCGGAGTGGGGTTCCCGACACCTGCTTGGACGGCCCCGAGAAGGGCGGCGGTTACCCTAGGTCCTGGTAACTGCCGCCGGTGAAGGAGGTCGCTGGGCACACCACCGTCTGCCCCGAGCCGGAGTCCGACAGGACCGATCGCTTGGGCGGGTCCTGATGCAATTCCTTCGGATACTCCCGGGACCCGCCCTGCTTGCGACACGGAGGTCATCGTGGGGATGTTGTCGGTGAGAGTCCGACACTACCCCGTTCGCCATGGCGGCCAAAAATAAGGGGAATTTGAAACGATTTGTTGATTTTTAACCACTTTAATTGTTTACTTTATTTACTCAGGATACTTTCGGCGGTTTTGGGATACTTACAGAGCAATTTGGTCACAATAGTATAGGTGGAGTATTCTGCTTTGCAAGATGATTGTAGATTACGTAACTAAAGTTGTAGGAAAAGATAGATCGACGTAACATAACGGAATACTTACTTTAGGTCAGTAATAACAACCTCTTTCTCCACTGAACGCCTCCACGACAGACCTGCCCCGGTTTCGGGTTGATTATGGTCTTGAAAATGGTATCCTATTATGTTTATCTCTTTCGCTGCAGCCATTTTACATACCAAAGAAAGAGATACAAAAGCATACTCATAAAATAAATATAGGACAAAATCATATCTATGGCCATGATAAAACAGTAATAGATCTTTTATTCCCGGTCGAACAATATTGCGAATAACAGAAATGTCCCCAGCACAGTCACGTTTCTGCTTCATGGTTGAAATTAAAACAAGTTGCAGGATAAACAAAAGTTGTCGCAGGTGGTTTGTTTGTTTGCACGTTGTTTGGCGCAAAATTCATGTATATATGCAGGTTTCTATAATTCCGGCACGATTAAACCTTGACTGTGTATGAATAAATCAATACACAGCGGATGCGGGATGGCTCCCGTCAGTACAGTTAACTGCACGGGGAAAATGTCTAAATCGCAATTTTATTCCACGCATTATGTAAATGTGTGTGTGAGCGTATCTTTATGTGTGTTATCTTTTACTTCACCGACCACCTATTTGTAAGTGAAGCGGAGAACAAATTTAGTTATACCTCTTGGTTAATACGAGAGGAAAATAGCACTTCTTGCATATGATAGAAATTTTATTGCCTAATGTGTACGTAACTTTATCATTAATAATCATTCCAGCCCACTGACCGACATTAAAAAAAAGTGCAACTGTAACAATAAAAAATAAACACAGTGTATGGTAATACCGCATTTATTTTCCTCAGAATAGAAAACTCTAAAAATACTTGTAGATACATAGTCCTCCCACAATACAATCGTTGTGTAAAGGAAGACCGAACACTAACCGAGATCTAAGTGCTGAGTGAAATAAAATCCGTCCTCTTTTCCAGAAAGTCTGTTTCCATTTTGCCGAGTGCTAGAGGTATCTGTAATGGAATATGTTACTGAATCTTTTACAGCCTCAGTAAATAGTTCCCGCTTTATTTTGGAACTCTTGGCTGATTCTGAATGATTAAATGACCCTTTAAAATAAGGTAACTATATGGGATGTTGGTTCAGGCGAAAGGTTTAAGTCGTGAAGTCCTCGCTGCATTACAGCTGCTGCAGGCCTGTGCTGGTGCTTTGCTAGGGATTTTATTTACAGCAACATTTTGTCATAGCCGTTAAAATTTCTCGGCGAATGGTGTTGCTCGTTATTTTCCATTTTACAATCTTTACTGTGAGTCCCTCTCTTAAATAGTATACTCGTAGGCACTAGTCGACGCACCGCCTTTTTACCTGCGTAGTAGTATATATATGTGTGTTGTACTATATATTTTAAAATACCTACCTAAGGTATTATAATTACGCTTGTAATTTTTCTCCATAAAAACTTTTTTCACTTCCTTAAACTTTAGGAGCGCATTTAAAAAAAAACGTTCCTTATCTCAACTATAACAAAAGGTCCTTTGTGCTGAAATGTTCATGCTTTCTTGATCCAATAATTTGACCATCTGATTGTCAACAGCTCTATCCACTCCTATATATTTATGAATCCTGTAAATTTTATAAAGGAAAAACAAGAAAACAACAAAGCAATGCTAGTTGTAGCTGCTATTTCGTTTGACATTTTCAGCTTAATAATGTTGTTAGATCGTTGCGCTTAAATTGCAAATGTCGGTAATAAATCAAGGGAAGAACAATCGAAAAGACTCGACGAGGCAATTTCAAATCCATGTGAGCAAGTGCTTAAGTATTATTGCCAATATTATCCATTATTCAGTTTGGGTTCATACCAAGTTGGCTGTTTGGAAGCCGGTAAGTTTTCATACGACGCGACGTTAAAAGTGCTTCACCAAAGAAAATTAATCTCAGGTAATTGTGCTGCCATCAACAAACAAAAGCATTTAATCCGATTTATTGCTTCAGCTATGCGAAGTTAACTACTGGAGTTCTCCAAGTGTCCATATTATTTTTGCTCGAACACAGAAAAAAATGTACTACAAGTGATGAATGTGTATGAATTTCAGAGTACTTTACTTGGTTTTATAACGACGCACACTGATACAAGCTGTGTGGCAGGTGCTCGGATGAATATGGCCTGAAATCGTGATAAATGGTATGCTTTGGGATAAGCCTATAATCATTATTAGAGTCCGGAGTGAAAAAGTGCGGTTGGAATTTATCGTGACAAAAAAAAATCACTTCTAAAATGACTAGTTAGAACTAACGAGCAAGAAATTAATAAGTACTAATGATAGCTTGGAATTAGAAAAAGAACATTCTAAAACGCCCATGATTAATGGTTATGTGGGAACAGTTGTGCCGCGTTGGTTCATCCATTCTTTCATATTTCGTGTAAAAAGCCCCGAGAAATGGTGAAATGGAAAAAAATATTTTTTCGTCTCCATACAAAATAGTCAATTTTTTGCCTCGGAAGATGACATTTTGTATGGAGTTGAAAATTATTTGTCCCCGCATTGTCGCCATCGTAAAAGTTGTTCATATCGACGAGCCCAACAACATTTCTAAGACCATTGCCCGTGATAGCTTGGAATTAGAAAAAGAACATTCTAAAACGCCCATGATTAATGGTTATGTGGGAACAGTTGTGCCGCGTTGGTTCATCCATTCTTTCATATTTCGTGTAAAAAGCCCCGAGAAATGGTGAAATGGAAAAAAATATTTTTTCGTCTCCATACAAAATAGTCAATTTTTTGCCTCGGAAGATGACATTTTGTATGGAGTTGAAAATTATTTGTCCCCGCATTGTCGCCATCGTAAAAGTTGTTCATATCGACGAGCCCAACAACATTTCTAAGACCATTGCCCGGGGTCCTTTTACACGAAGTATAATAAAAATGAATAGCTAAATGTGTTTCTAAGCGCAAAACTCGAGAACAGGTGGACCAATTTCAATTTTTTTTTATTGTGCTTAATGCCAAGATAAGGTTCTTTTCAAAGTTTTAATAATTACACTGTCGGCTAAAACACTTCTGACATTGCGAAGTAATCCATCAACATTTTGTACACAAACATGTAAAACCGAATCAATATAGCGACCTAAAATCCCGAAAATCTTTTGTCAATTGATTTTTTTGGTGTTGTTTTTATTACTGCGTACATAATAGACAATTTCGCTCTGTGTTAGGTTTTCCATTCGTAATTTTAATGGTGAACATCGGATTTTTCTATAAGGCCATAAGCGTCAGTACGGCAGCAATACTTATACGTCTGTGTCTATCTCATTGAAGACCTACCTACAAAAAATGCTTTTCTGATAGCAGCATGGCTGCTTTTTGTTTATATTTCGTCTCTTGTCATGTTTAAATAAAATGTATGGTTGCCTAAATATCAAAGAAGAAAAAATAAGAGAGAGAGAGAAGTGAATAAGAGATGAGTATCGTAAAACACAAGGACATCGAATAATCAGGATGTTGTACACAGTGTTGTCTCGGCATATAATTTAAACAATATCTTCCCGGGTATTTGACAAAAGGTCACACAATACTATTATTTTAATGCGAGAATTTGAAATAACATACTTTAGAAATAGTTTACTTTAATAGAACTTTTTCATATTAGGTAAACAATACAGGTGGTGTTTGTTTCATTTTTCTGAGAGACTTATTGATTGAAATTCTATTGAAAGACTTACTGATTGACGTCTGACATACCTAAGCCTTGTCAAGTAAGAAAAAAGGTCCTTGCTATTTTTATTAAAATAGCAAGGACCTTTTTTCTTACAGCCGTGTTTCGCGTCTGAGATGCTGTTTTACATTTTATTAATTTTCTCAAGAGATATGTCACTGAAAATTTTAATAAATATCACTATCTGATGAGGATTTAAAATTAAAGAAACGGTATTTTTTAATTGGGGGTAGGATTTTTGACATAGAATAGGAAGTATTTGGTTTCGTATATCTCAGTCATATAGGCAAACAAATTAACAGAGACCTAATGGTTGTACGGTAAGTAATATTTTTCGCGAAGTGTAGTCCAAAGTAAATCATACTCTCATGTGTATCGATACTTAGATTTCTGATTGATTTGATTTCACAACCTTCTGACAGTTCAAAATAGTTTCTTTCGTTGTTGTGAGATGTCGCCAATACCGCACAAGGGGTTTGTTTGCAAATTCGTTTTTATTTATTATTTTCGAAAGTAATACTGTACTTTTATAGAAAATAATATTTTTTCCGGCTTGTTTTCATAGAACAGAGCAAAAACTTTTTAATTTTCTGCTATTAATGAGAGGCGAAAGCGGTAGAGCCGTAGAGCCAAAGAGCTCTTTAAAATAAAAACCATTCACTGGTTACTCTAATGCCATCCATGGGTAGATTTTGGAACTACCGCTCGATGATTCCCCATTGTTTACCAATAGTTACCTAGTTCGCATGCGAATGTCTTTGTTTTATTACCATTTCCAAAGTGACTGTGACTCCAGAAGCTAGGGCCAGATGTTCCCGGGCGAGACACCAGATGGGCACCGCGAACAATGTCGTCTGCAGAGTCACCATACCCACAATCCCTAGCACGCTCCATACACCACGTAATCCTGAAATATATTAAAAAAAACAGAGTCAAAGTATGATTTATTCGATCAGGTACATTTAAAATAACGATTAGATTTTTCATATTATTTTCTACGGTTGTATTAGTGAAAGAAACTATTTTACTATTAAAATATATTTTCTATACTTAATCCATTAAATATTATACACATATATATTTCCAGTTATAGTACATGTTCTACAAAAAAGAGAGATAGATTATCATTATACGGAGTAAAATGATTATTTGGCGATGAGATAGCTTGTTACCACTAATCCCTTAATTCCAGTGAATTAGGAGTACATAAATTATGCTGTCATACGTTAAGCTCCACTTACTGGAGATTGCGGATTTGAGTTTATATTATATGTGTGTGGACAAGTCAGGATTTTCAAAACTGGAATGACATAGATAATTTTGCAGAACTAGGAAGAAAGAGTTTAATTTTTAATAAAAAAATATACCCAAGAATGCTACGATTCCGCGTAGCATGTTCGTAGTCGTAGCGTAGACATTTTTTTGTATTCGAATATACTTTCATTAGGTACTATAATACTTTTATCTTATTGACAGTAAAACAGCTTTTGCTAAGTTACAGGATAAACTTTTTGCACTCTCACAGTATAACTCGAACCTGAGTATACACACTCCGCTTTTACGCATTACTGACACCTTTAACCGCCTAAATAAGACGATGAATCTCGACGTTTTCAATACCAGCCTTTCCAATTATCGTTATAAGGTATTAACAGCTTTATCTTAGTCAATATCGTTTTAATGTACTAGTTAAATTAACAATAAGTCTAATATTATGTTTAATTCACTTGTTCTTCAAAAAATAATTCATTTAGTTACTATTTTTTTTACTTACCTACTGTAAAGTGTTTTGTTTACTAGGTATATTTGTAATAAACTCTTATTCGAAAATACTTTCATTTTATTTTAATCTTATTGACAGTAAAACCGAATTTGTTAAGATACAGGATAAAATATCCATTAATCGCCCACTTCAGCGCTTTATACAATTATAGTATAAACACGTAACAATGTCTTGAAATATGTTTCTTTATTGTATACCAATAAAACCAAATTTACGGAATTATTATAAGTACATCTATCTAAATGAATAAAAGACAAAAAAGGACACGTATGTTCTTACTCCAGGAGTTTGAGAACCGCACACTCTATTTTAAAATATGCTGGCTTCGGTTCCAGAAGTGAATTTGTTAGGAAAACTCACCGCGTTGCGGGAAATAGAAGAAATACTTCTGCATAGTTGATAGTTATGTTTTCTATCCTGACATAGAAATGAGAGGAGAATAAATATTGACATTTTTTTTTCACAAAACTCTATTCATGTGATTTTAAAGGCGTTTTCATTAAGACCAAGCCACTGGTACAGAGGCCAAGTAACCCTTTTAATCGATATAGTTTCATGAAGCTGCAATTTCAACGAGACACAATTGCATAAACTCGTAAACACATAAGTCAAATATTGTACTATCGCGAACAAAAGTACTTGGACAGAGAATTACTAATGTCAACTTGAGTGTATCTTTCTAACGTACATCGTGTAATCAATAAGTGGTTGTAATAATATGCTTACAATAAAGTTTACAATAAAGTGGGACCTATATTCAATGGACTTGATAAAGGGTTAAAGTTGTAGCATTCGATTTTTTTACCTACATGTACTGTGTCTTGTTGTTCTTGCGTCCCGTTAACATTGTGTCTCTACGTCTCATTGAAACTAAAACGATCTTATAAACATCAATTCATTAGCAATTCGGACTTTATTACATAGTAAATCATGTAGTAGTAGTTCCCAAACTAACTACACAAGGAAGTTTTGATGCAGTTGAGATTAACCCATCCGTTTACTTCACACATCGCAGAGTGGAACACTAAACTCAACGATATAACTGGAATCCGCTTACTAACATTTGCAATACAACTTGAAATTAAATTTCACAATAAGTTCAAAACATTAATGCAAAACGTCAGAACGAAAGGGTTTCGTAATGTCATTATTGCGTTGTATGTTGGAACATTATTATTGTGTTTTAAGCTATTCCAGGCCTTGTGTCCGGGAATTTTGTTTAAGCATAGGGATTTTTACGTCTACGCTACTATCAGTCTTCACTAGACCACTTTATAATTTGTGTGCCATTTCGCTTACTTATGTATAGTAAACGTTGCTGTCGTGTTTAGGGGAAATGTTATATACATATTATAATAAAATTATACGTACTTATTATTATTAAATTATATATACAAAGGGTTTGTAGGCTCTCTAGAAGTTGTTGAACGGACATGCTGACTATCCTGATTTGCTTAGTCGTATTACCATCAATTGTCTATATAACATCCCCCGACAGGGCTTTTTGCAGTCTCACACTCGGACCTGGGTAAACATACTCAGCTTTCACGCAATACTGACACCTTTATTCGCCTAAATAATACTATGAATGCCCACGGTTCACCAAGCGTATTTTAGCCCAACGTGACAGGGCGTGAGCCCATCGCCGTTGTAGTGTTCACACACCTTGTGGTGTGCGGGTTTCATCCCGATGTTGTCCTTCACCGTACGAGCGTTGCGTTGCGTACATAGGATCTGAAAAATAGTCCCATTTGGTGTGTACCACTGGACGTGTGTCCAGTAGCCGACTCGTACCCGCGACCTCTTGGTTACAAGTCAAGTATTTTTTTTTAAATAAAAACATATCATTAATGGTCAATAGTCCTTGGGTCCTTAATTTAATAGTCCTTAACCTTTCCTCATCAAGGGAAACAATTTTATTTGAGAATTCATATTCCAGATTCGGTTTCTTGAAGTTATTTTAGGTCAAACAGATGCCTAATAAGAGAAAGGTCCTAATAATAGCTATCGACAAAGACTTCTCTACCTATAACAACTATAAATAGGCGGGTAAGTAGATCGGTACGTAAAAAGCTTCGGTTGTTACCAATTCATTGAACAAAGACCAGTAATTAAAAACTTTTAAATATCATGGAAGTTTGTTCATTCTCAATATTTCAAAGCTTGCTTTCCACTTTATCGGGATATCTGGATTGCTACTACGTGTTTGTGTTTTAGTATAGGTACCTACAAGCAAGTTTACATTCGCGAAGCGAGCGCTTTGATGGATTTTAAATTAAATAAGTAAGCTCCGGGATTTATTACTCCAAGAACATGATCGGTCCGGATTATGCGTACATAAAATCGCGTCCGGAAATCCTTAGTGATTAGAGATTTTGGAAATATGATATCCTACTGGTTATTACTATACAGACAATTGGACACATGAATATCAAAACCAAAACGTATCCATATTATATTAGTGTGTCGGAAATCAATAAAAAGCATGTGATTTTGAACAAAAATTCGTTTCTGATTTCACTTTAATAAAGGATTTACGCAGTTTTGTTTAACTTTACTTTTCCAGGATTCTGCGATTCACTTTGAACCAAATTTGCAAAAAAGAATCTCTTTCACACACAGAATTTCAGTCGCATTTTATGTCGTGAATTAAGAGAAATACAGTTTAATCATTATTTTACTTACAATCCAAGTAAATAGTTTTCTTATTTATATGATAGAAAAACGGTAGCTAACATAATTATACTACCGCCTGTTATTCCATTACAGATTATGCAGAAGAAAAATAAACGTTCTTAATTCAACTAGGTACCTAGTTGATGAGCCTAACAGCTATAGATAGGTAACCTTTTTTTTTCAGAGTAAAATGTACAAAAAACGGTTTCGCCTAATTAGATGTCGGCGCCGGCAGCTGCGGCGGCAGACCGCAGCCAAATGAGACAAAGCGTCTCATAGCCGACCGGGAACGGGCTTGGAAAACAAGTGATTGTTCTAAAAAAAAAACAAAACTTTTTTGAATTGAACAAACTTTTTGTGGATTACGAAATCTATTTATGTAAGTATACAAGAAATGTGACTTTTATTGAATAGGGCCAGAAAATGAGGATTTTTTCTGTTGAAAATATGCTTTAGAGATTTACCTATGGAAGTGCAAAACAGATCAATATCTTCGAAACTGCTCAAAGTTTCTCCGTCACAAATTCAGGTTATCATTACCGTCTAAGTCTTTGTAGCGGCACAAATTCTGAAGTAAGGATGTTTAGCCGTCACATATAGTGGCCATATTGACCTGCTTAATTGTGACCCATTTTGAAGATTTGTCCAGCCAGCCTGAACTACATACAAGTATCTGGTCTGCCATATGATTGAAATTCAATATTATGTCATTAGATACTTTTTGCAATATAACCTGTATGTACAGTATCTATTCTTTGCTTCACACAAAAATGTAACTTTCACATGAAGGGAGTATTTGGTGAAAAAAAATAAAACATGTTACTTTTCTTATCTGTAACGAGAAAAAGAAAATCATTCGATATATAATTTTCTGAGATATCAAACAACTCTTCTGTCGTTCTTATTTTGTACAAGACATCGGTCTACAGATTGTACGTTTTCCTGTCTGCAGTAAATATGTAGATTTTCTTTTATCACAATGTCGTGCTTTTATCAAAAAAAAAAATCAGTATCCTAAAAATTGGGGAGTGAAATTACTATAGGTAAGTCAGAACCACAAGGTAAGTAAATATCGACATTGTTTACAACCAGGAAAAACATCTTAGCAAATTACAAGTAATTCTTTGACTTGCTCTTTTGCTTTCATCTGATGATGGCGGAACACGGTACAATGTATTATTTATTTGAATGGCGTACGTAGGATCGCAGGAGGTGAGTGCGGACTATTCAAGGTGAAAGTAATCATCACTTCCTTTCTTGGTTTGTGTTAGGTTATTTTCTATGCCTGTAATGAGATTTATATGGCTTAAACATAGCAACTTTTAATCCACTACTAAAAATATCCTTGTAGCTCTGTACTATTAGTATATTTTAATCTAACCGAAATATTCACTCAAAAACGCAACGAATGTATAAGACCAAACAGATAGAAAGCTTTAGAATTTTAGTTTATTTTTATAATTTACTTCGCTATTTGCTCAAAAGATGACGCTACTGTGATGTCCATCGATCATCAATCAAAACCTTTTTGACCGAAACTTCTTGCAACACTTCAATCAATATTTAAGAAGTGTCACAGATTGACAATCCACACTGAAACTAGTAGTCGTATTCTATGCCACAGAGAAAAATGAGTTTAAAATGTCTCATTAAATGCAACGTTGTTCTAACAGAAAAAATCTTCAGCGGTGTGCTATTTTAGGAAGATTATTAGGGCAGTATTTTTGTTCGTACTCTGGAATTGTTTAAACATGAGATTGATGAATGCGTTCGTAAGCCCCGGGCGGCGTAAAGAGGCTTTGGACCCCCAACGAGGGTGACCCCACCACTCGCCTTATTGAAACACGAAAAATGTCACTCTGGATAAATTAAAAGTAGACTGTAATGGCCCGTATTAAATTTATTGCAATAAATCCGTGCAAAAGTGAAAAACACAACAATGGACGTGACTGGAAAATACAAATTTAGATTTTAGGGAGTGTTTTAAATCTCTTTTTACAATAAGAACTTGTGAGCGGTTTGCATTTTCAACCAAGTAGTTTCTTCAATACCTGTACAGTTCAAAATATTTAACGTTAATAAGTTTTTACACATTTATGAAGTTCCCTATTAGGCTTACACAAATTAGAGATAATGAAAATTGTCCAGCCAGCCTGATCTACATACAAGTATCTGGTCTGCCATATGATTGAAATTCAATATTATGTCATTAGATATTAAGGTTCATTTTTTACTTTTGGCAATATAACCTATATGTACAGTATGTACTCTTTGCTTCACATAAAAATTTAACTTTCACATGAAGGGAGTATTTGGTGAAAAAAAATAAAACATGTTACTTTTCTTATCTGTAACGAGAAAAAGAAAATCATTCGATATATAATTTTCTGAGATATCAAACAACTCTTCTGTCGTTCTTATTTTGTACAAGACATCGGTCTACAGATTGTACGTTTTCCTGTCTGCAGTAAATATGTAGATTTTCTTTTATCACAATGTCGTGCTTTTATCAAAAAAAAAATCAGTATCCTAAAAATTGGGGAGTGAAATTACTATAGGTAAGTCAGAACCACAAGGTAAGTAAATATCGACATTGTTTACAACCAGGAAAAACATCTTAGCAAATTACAAGTAATTCTTTGACTTGCTCTTTTGCTTTCATCTGATGATGGCGGAACACGGTACAATGTATTATTTATTTGAATGGCGTACGTAGGATCGCAAGAGGTGAGTGCGGAATATTCAAGGTGAAAGTAATCATCGCTTCCTTTCTTGGTTTGTGTTAGGTTATTTTGTACGCCTGTAATGAGACTTATATGGCTTAAACATGGCAACTTTTAATCCACTACTCAAAAGATCCTTGTAGCTCTGTACTATTAGTATCTTTTAATCTAACCGAAATATTCACCCAAAAACGCAACGAATGTATAAGACCAAACAGATAGAAAGCATTAGAAATTTTATTTTATTTTTATAATTTAGTTCGCTATTTGCTCAAAAGATGACGCTACGGTGATGTCCATCGATCACCAATCAAAACCTCTTTGACCGAAACTTTTTGTAACACTTCAATCAATATTTAAGAAGTGTCACAGATTGACAATCCACACTGAAACTAGTAGTCGTATTCTATGCCACAGAGAAAAATGAGTTTAAAATGTCTCATTAAATGCAACGTTGTTCTAACAGAAAAAATCTTCAGCGGTGTGCTATTTTAGGAAGATTATTAGGGCAGTATTTTTGTTGGTACTCTGGAATTGTTTAAACATGAGATTGATGAATGCGTTCGTAAGCCCCGGGCGGCGTAAAGAGGCTTTGGACCCCCAACGAGGGTGACCCCACCACTCGCCTTATTGAAACACGAAAAATGTCACTCTGGATAAATTAAAAGTAGACTGTAATGGCCCGTATTAAATTTATTGCAATAAATCCGTGCAAAAGTGAAAAACACAACAATGGACGTGACTGACACATTTAGATTTTAGGGAGTGTTTTAAATCTCTTTTTACAATAAGAACTTGTGGACGGTATGCAGTTTCAACCAAGTAGTTTATTCAATACCTGTACAGTTCAAAATATTTAATGTTAATAAGTTTTTAAACATTTATGAAGTTCCCTATTAGGCTTACACAAATTAGTATTAATTTTTCAAATATTATGTCTTCGAAACATTTGGAACACTCCCACGTAATTTGGAATTATGGACATGATTTACGTTACGTTACGCAACTATGATATTTACCTGGCGAATCTTCCAGAACCTTTGCTCCAGCTGCGTACAGTCGCAAGCAGGGGTAGAACGCGATAGCGACGCTTACTTCGACCACCCACAGCTTGAAACCTCTTACTATGTCTCCAAAGCCATTTATTATGACTCGAATGCCCACATTTATTCTGAAACATTTTAATAAAAACAAATAGTGGGTTGCCCGAGATTTCGTTCACGACTAATATAAGTACCTATGTTTCGCCACCTGGTGACAATTGTCTAAAGTCTGAATAGGTAGATAGGTACAGTTAATTCGCAGTGAGAAAATACTTGACAGCATATCAACGTAGCGTGATATGTTCACTGAATTAGTGAAATATGTAATGACATCGCCGTCGAGTATATTCTGAAATAACCTGCGAAATATTTGAGTCGAATTTCGTCTCAAATCAAGTCTCAAGTCGAATTTCGACAAAAATCAGTTTTACAACATCATACTGTTTGCCTCCTGGTACCATTATTTTACCTCCCACTACAGTACGAAATTGATTCGATAGACTATAAAATGTGTTCAGATGAAAAGGGATAATTATAGGTATGTGAGGAAACAGATGTAAAAATACCAGTATTTAATCATATATACTGGTATTTTATATACTTTCGTTGAGAGTTGGGTCGTTGGGAATTAATACATATAGGTAAATATAATAAAAAATAAAATAAATACACTTCACGCCTTTAATCCCAAAGAGGGGTAGGCAGAGGCACTTGCTAAAGCAAGTACCCACGGTTCACCAAGCGTATTTAACCCAACGTGACAGGGGGTGAGCCCATCGCCGTTAAAGGGTTCACACACCTTGTGGTGTGCGGGTTTCATCACGATGTTGTCCTTCACCGTACAAGCGTTGTGTTGCGTACATAGGCTCTGAAAAAGAGTCTCATTGGTACACGTCCAGAAGCCGGACTCGAACCCGCGACCTCCCGGTTACAAGTCAAGTATCCGACCAACTGGACTAAGTACAGACACTCTTAAATAAAATACTTTATATACTACTAACTTGGTGGCAAATAGGTATACCTAGGTTTATCGAGCACCGCTTTACGACTTTTATTGTGATCGAGCAAATCCGCAGCGCATTTGTAGCAAGTGGTGAGCAAGCCTCCAACCATTGAGGTAGTATTATACTATGAAAATGATGGGTTGATATTGAGTGAAGAGGGTGAAACAGGTCAAGTTTCACCAGGTAAAAATAACACTAACTTAAAGTTAAACTTGGTTGCTGTCACTTTGTGACGTATTGACGGACACGATGTCAACTGACAATTTATAATTTTAAAACCGGTTTAGTCCTTACTCTGCCAGACACAAACATTTTAGTAATCTCAGAAAAAATCTCATCTCAGACCAAACACAATTAGACTTGTAATGCGACACGAGACAGAAATATGAAAAGCATGCAAGAGTGAAAGACTATGAGTAGCTATACTGCGTAGCACCGTAGGCTATTTTTGGATCCAAACTGTCACTTAGGTAGTACAAGTGGACCCAGTGGCGTTTCAGTTGATATGGACTGAAGGTGCCACGCTCTTAGCAAGTCTAGTTGTAATTGATCCGAGTTTTTTTATAGGTATATTATAGTTAAAAATGCCAGTTTCATCCCGGTTCTTCCGGCCAGTATAAAAAAAACATACATGACCTTTCATCAAGTTTTGTGTTATGCCCCTGTATTTGAATCTACAGATTGTATTAACTCTGTCTAACATTATTGAGCAGGAGTTAACAACCCTTCGTGTTCAAATTACCTTCTGTACTTACAATTGTACCAATGTACAAATTCATTATTAACTTTATACCTAACAAACTTTTATAGTTGTTGCCCTATGGTCAGAGATTGGTCCAACCTTCGTGTTTATTGATAAAAACAAATATTTACTTACTTCCCTTTTTCAACTAGGTCATATGTCACTGTGTCCAGTAGCAGTATTATCAGTATCGCTATGAATATATGATACAAAGCCCTTATATGGAGCGAGGACTCGAACAGCAACGTGAGTGGGGACTCTCTGGCCTTGAAGTCTGGATCTTCCTTTTCCACATCATCCTTTGCACTTTTTGTAACACCATTTTTATTCTTGTTGTCATGAGTGCGTCTGCGCACGTTATCCACTGACATGGTTGTGATTAACACTGAAAGTGAGATAATAATTGCATCTATAATGTTATCGTAGGTATCGACACGACATAATGTAATGTAGTTTTATCTTTAGTGTTATTATAGTTTATTTTATTTATTCACTAACCATGAAAACGAATCTTTCTTATATTTTTATTATGTTACACAACAAACTTGCTCCTTGATAAAAGAAAACACTCGCTCGTCAATACGGCAAAAGTGTCAGTATTTTTGCTTTGTTTTATTTTCGTGTTTGAGGGTAGTATTTTATTTGTACTTACGTGCAAATGTTCTACAATTTGGTTGCAACGTTTTATGAAATATACAGTCAATGAGACCGCATAAAGTGACCTGTCCGGCAGCCTAAGCTACTTAGTCTAACCTATAACATTAGATAATATTATCTTTTGCTTCGGCTACATGGACAAACAATAACAAATATAAACAGAGATACTACACGTTGGTATTTAACTACTGATTTATTGTCGTCGAACAATTATGATACGGAAAGGTACATTGGTATTTAGTTGACATTTGAATATGTAAGTACAAGTTAGGTGCTTATGCACGTCGATTAAGTTCCTCAGAATGGAAGTAATCGGAGGATTATACTTTATTAAATAAATATCAAAAGAGGCCGAATTCCAAAGACTAGTCTAGAATAGTTAACAAAATCAAATATAACTCAATATTGTCCACCGGGTATATAGGCGCGAATATAGTCAAATACAAGCATGATCACGACGCATATATGTATATAATAACAAAGGTAAGCTCAAGTTTGTCTTTCATTATATTCGCGCCTATATACCCGGTGGAAAATATTGAGGTATAATGTTAGACCGCGTTTCATTAAAAATTGATCTAACATCAAATATTATAAAATTCCATCATAATATACAGTAGTAAGCCACGCGACGGTAGGACTTTAAATTTTAGCTACTACGTGTCTAATCTAATGTAAAAATTCCAAGTAAAACTTTTGGATAGGAAACATGAATGACGACGATCAAAGGTTTTCTTTTAAATTTTTTAGGGCTCTTAAATTAAAAAAAAAAAACTCTGTAGTCTTATGGCAACATTGTAACGAACTTTTGTCAAAGGTTGGCAACATTGGAACGAACTTTTATCACAGCTGTGAAGTCTGATTACAAAAACAATTTTACTATAACTCTCTTATTCATATATGTATAGTGTACAATATTTATGATATTCATACAATTTGAACGGTACATTTCCAAAACATGTTATCATGTGATGCAATCATGCTTATCACAGCAAGTTCCAAATACGATAAGGACAATACATGATTTATTTTGTTATCTGTGTTCAAAAAGACGTAGTGTGTTTCAATACAGTGGTGGACGTCGCATCCCTTAATACTACACTCACAGATAAATTACAAGTTTTAATGAAATCATTTCGCTGTTCCTGGAAGATTATAATGAGGGGTAGGCAGAGGCACTTGCTAAAGCAAGTACCTATTATTTCGTATTATCCTTATATAACTATCCTACAAACATTCTAAACGCGAAAGTTTTTTAAATTTGGGTGAACGAATGTTTGTTACTCTTTCACGCGGAAACTACTGTACGGATTTTTATAAAAAATTACAATATTATTTGATACATCGGAATAACGTACCCTAACTAAGTTATACAGAATATCCAGGTCCTTCGGGAATAAACTGCGGGTAAGACCGCCGGGCCGAAGTCAATACATATATATAAAACAAGCCGCCTCCCGCTGTCTGACCCTATGTATGCTTAGATCTTTAAAACTACGCAACGCATTTTTATGCGGTTTTCTTCAGTATATAAAGTAGTTCTTGAGGAATGTTTATATGTATTAAATATTGTTAATAATTATATAGAAAAAAATTTGCCGGACCAGCTAGTATAAAAGTAAAATATACTTTAGTTTTTTTTATTGAAGTAATTGTTTCTTTTCTACATACGCAATCAAATACGAATAAAATATTTAAAGTGAATTCACATCTGCATCGACAAATATTAGCGCCGCGTTTTACATGTGGTTCAATTAATCCCGTAAACGAAACCGGGAGCACAGCCACGAAATATTAATTTTTTTAAAGTCAGATTATACGTGTACTATTTCAGTTAAAGGTACTACGTTTTTAAATAAAAATACTTAACAGCTTTATCGCAATAGAACCTACCTATACTAGTAGACAGTAGATTTGTAAAATGTATACAAACCTACTATCATCTAGGCGTAGGTAGGTGCACTTTTGTAGGCATACCCCCTTACCAATAAACGCGTTGCCACTTATACAACGGTTATTACAAGTCTACTTGAACTGGTTATTCCGTATTTGACATACGACTGACAAGTGAAGTTGGGCTTTGTATATCTTGCGAATAGCAATTCCGCCATTATTAGTAAGACCCATACTTTATAAACGTTTCTTATCTGGGGACCATAATACCTTAACATGCAGTTTTCTGAATTAACAAATCAAATATGTCATTGATAGTCTTCGGTAATTAAAGAAATATATATATATTTTACACCAACACACATTGCCTTCATTCCATGTTAAGTAGCTAAAGCACTTGAAATTCACACAACGAAATATAACTTAAATACATTTTTTTCATTATTAAATACATATATAAGTAAAACACCAAGACACGTCCAACAAGTTATTTAAAGCTCTTCACCAAAGTACCTGTCAGCGGTGGGAATCAAAATCACGACCCTAGGGTATAGAGACCCGTCAAATCTTTACCGATCGGCGAAGTTTATTGGAACTCTGTGCGCGGACAACCTTGCAGAAGAACTTCGGAAGAATTGGGTTGTGGTTTCCTCTGCCTGGCGTACAAGGGCCAGGGTCATCGGGGCCGTAGTTGGAGTGGAGGTCCAGCGATGCGCGGTTAGGTTGCCGTCCTGAAAAAAGTGGATGCTGGAGTGGACGAACCATAGTTTACTCCCCACACAGGAAGGACCCCACAGAGGCTGGTCACGGTAGTTCGGTGTGGCCTAAATAAAGTTCTCTGGATGGGATCGCAGGACGCACCTAGCACCGGCGATATCGGCAGGCCATCGGGGGGTTTTACCCAGTAGAATTATATTATTACTACTCCAAGAAGATTTCCCACAGTCACTATAAAATATATTATATGCATCCTCATAATTGACCAATTTTGATCAATGTTTCTACTTTATAATGTAGTATCCATACGTAGTAGTATTACTTTTTATTTTTCCTATCTAAATTTAATGAGTTCTCAAGTTGAATCAGTAAACGAAATAAACTTTACTGTTACACAAACATTTATTACGTAGAACATCGAGGTTAAAGTGAAGACCTCGAGGAACTGATCGATTTACTTGTTTTAACTTACTTATTCAGCCTGCGGGTCCAGCTTGGGCTGCATTCAGTTGAACTCTGTAAAAGCGGAACTTGCGCGTGATTGGCTAACATGAAATTAATTTAAACTTAGTTCAGAAAGCAATAATAGTTCTATGAAAATATCCAATATTTAATTTCAGCTTTCCTTGACGTGTGCAAAAGAGTATTTATTTATTTAAGAGAAAGAAATACTCATACCTTCGTTGGATTGGCCATGTCCTTCGTAGAACCAATACAGATATCTCATCTCTTCGAATCCTTGACGGGCCCGTTGGTGTAGTGGTCAGCATGTCTGCCTCTGCTCCGTAGGGTCGTGGGTTCCGGTGACAGGTGCTTAGGTGATGAGATTTTAAGCACTTGTTGGATGTGTCTGGGTGTTTTATTTATATAAGTATATATTTAAATGAAAATATACGTATATACATATATAAGTAAATATATCTCGTTGTCTGATTTCCATAACACAAGTGCTTTAGCTACTTAACATGGGATGAAGACAATGTGTGTGTTGTTGTAAAATGTTTATTTATTTATTAAAAAAAAATCTTCTAGATAGTTGCGTGGGAAGCAGATGCCTCAATATGACTCTGTCTGGAGCCAGAAAGAAAGGACTCACAAAAAGTGACGTCGAGGACATTGTCTAGTTAACAAACAGGAGCAGGGTTGTGGATTACGTGGACTAGTCTAGGCTACGGATCAGTGCAACCATGGTAGAAGAGAAGGTGAGATTGATGTACCTCAAGTACGATCGGAAGAAGTAAGGTGAGACTGATGTAAACTAACATTCCAAAAATTCTTGGTTAAAACAACCTCGCGTAATGCACCTTGCTGTCAAGTGGACTAAGCTAAGGGGGTCGGTCTCTATCTAGGATACCTGAGGTCAGTTATTGGACACCCTGGCAATACCCTATAAAACTACAAAACAAAATAAACATACAAAAACTGTGCAACCGGCGCAAACTCTATGGAGAAGAAACACTGAAAGTCTACATTCTAAATACAACCCTTTCTTTTATCTCAGGTCCTCTATCCATGAAAATAAAATACCAATGAAGGCTCCGAGTCGAGATTCACTGTACCGTAAGCCATTTACATTTTAAACTCGTTTATTCGTAAATGGGCTCGATCTAATAGGAGGCATTGTATAAAATCAAGTAATCTGGTGTGTTGACCTTTGTAACCTGTGTGTGTGTTATGTTGAGAGCGACCTTCAGTTGTTTTCAGGTTCACGGAATTCTAAACAGTTCGTACAAAGAAGGAAGGAAGCAATGTTATTAAGCAACAAACATTAAGGATACTTTCCTAGATCTCATTTTCAGATTGTAATAGGATTTAAGTACTGTATACTCCCATGATCATCTCAATCTCAACTATATACAAGTTTCGCCACCGCCTTATATTTTCCAAGCCTCAGGAATCGGAAGGAAACATTAATGAAATAAAAACAGGATTGTTTTTATTGAAAAACAAACAAGTGAGTTTATAAATATTATATATCGCTTTTAAATAAAATGTATTAAACGATACCAAAGTAACAATGCTAAGTATCATTATGATAAACGATTTTTTTTCAGTTTTGTAGATCTCGAAAAGGTCACCTTGTATAATTTATGTATGAGCAATCCTTACCCCTAGTAGATTCTTCGTGTATGATTAGTTCATTTCGCCCGGAGGTACACTTTTTATTATGCAGATTCATTCTGTGCTTCCATTTTGTCTTCTGCGGTTTAAATGTTTCTTTGGAATATGGCTGTATTTTAACAGGTACAAACACACCTACCTATTTCTAGTTAGCAGTTAAACATTATGTTGTCGGTAAAAAATACACACTAGTAAGTATGTTACTAGTTGATAATGGTTTATGGACTCAGGTACAGTATTCATTCATACATACAAACTCAAAGTATACTGACTTTTAAAGTGGAATGTTGATGAAAATTGATGAATTCGTACCATTAAGCAAATGGTAAGAATTAATGATATTTGTCATGATAAAAAAAAAGTTTATTTTCTAATGCCAATGTTTTGCATTAGAAAAAAACTTTTGGCCGGCCATAGTTGTTATGGTTCTTTTATAATTCGGAAAATAAAATATAAATGAACCGTAACTACCATGGCCGCTCAAATGAAATGCTACTTCACAAGCTGTTTCTGGTAAGAAAATAAGCGGCATTTGAGACTCCATCGAATAATACCATAATCGATACCGATAATAATATGATTAGAAACAGAGCTATTAGAAAATATACCTTAGCAGTCGCAATTATAGTATAGGGTGACCATAAATCATTTCCTGTATGAACTACTACACTAATAGTACTAAACTAATAGTTCTGTTTGTATACATAATTAGGTATCGATTTTGGTGTCATTCAATAGCCGGTTTTGGAATTCGGATTAGGGAAAGCTTTTATGAAAAATAGAACTTGGCTGTTCGATCGATACTGTAATTAAATATAGAAGTAGGAATAAATAATGTCACCCTGAATATAAGGAAATGTGGCCTTTTGGAGGGAGGCATTTACATTTTAGGGATGGGCAAATAGAAAATTGGGGTCAAGCGGCATTCCCTATTTCTTCCTCTCAGCACAATATTTATCATCACACTTTCTGGATTAACGAAAGCAGTGAATACGCCCTAAACAATAAATTCCAATACAGTATTGTATCTCAGCAGTCTCTCCCAATATAGCAGCAACTAATTAAGTATGTACGTGACGAATTATAGAAGTTAGATTCTATGTGAGTTGATGATAATGAGATAAAGGAGGCGTAATACAATCTGTTTCAGACAGTAATTAATGCTTAACGAGGCCAGTCGTTGCTCCCTTCCGTGACACCGACCATTGTATCTTCATTCCATCTTCGGGGCGTTCAGGAACATTTCGCGATCCATCTTTGTCTATGGCATGATTTATTTTACAAGTTGCGTCATACGCGACTCGAACCTCCGAAAAAGGAATTTCGGCGAAAGTTTCAAATAACTTTCACGACAAGATGGATGTTTTAGGCGATAAAACTTTGTGATAATGTTAGTGCGAAATGTTTAGTTGATCTGTAGTGTTTGTTATTTATATAATAAGGGAAACAACAGAGTACGGCTAACCGTGGATTTTATTAAGTCAGAACAACTGGGCTACTGCACACCTAGTCTCAAAACTGATCACATGTTCCTACGTCAAATAAGAATAGTTTTAAAGTTGATATAAGTCATCTAGTCAGACAATGTTTTGACTTTGTTGAATACCTACGATGATAAATGTATGTGAAGTGAGTATTCGAATTATTATGTTATTTTTTGGACAACAATATGTGTAAAGTATAATGCATTTATTAAAATATATAGTAGCCACCGAAGCAATAAAACAACGACACGATTTCACAAAACGCTGCTTAGGTCTATTCTAAGGGACTATTGTACGTACTTCCTGGCAGCAACGTACGGGACAATACTTTGGAATATTACCATATGTGCGTTTAAGTTGTTCCACGTCTCTAAAATTAGGTTTGTGAGAAGTTCAGAATGTGTCCGAGCTACGGCCTGACAGTGACCTTTTCCAGCTTTAAAGTTTAATTAGCTTCATAAATGGGGCTTCCGTCCGCTGTCGATGGTTTCACGGCTGGTGCACAGCAATCCAGGTCACAGAACAATCGCTGGAAAATTCAACAGTTTTCACGCTATACAGGTGAGAAGATAGCGTTAATTGATGGTTTACGAAATGTTGCACTCCGTTTAAGCAATGTGGAGGATTACAGTTGCTGTTATTTACCAGTTATTTTATCATTAAGCTACTGCTTTATATTCTTATTATCTTTTTATATTGTAGGTAATGCATAGGTCGCCTTGTTATTTGACAGATTCTCTGCTGAATACGTTACCTACTACTCCGGACAATGGCGTGCAGCAACCACTTAGTAACATCAACCACCGTCAGATTCTCAGTAGGCTATTTACTGTAACTTAGGGACTATTTCCTTGTTGTAATCCATAAATAGTATCCTTATCTGAGTTAAAGATCCTTTCGATATTTTTGTGGGATATTAGGTTGGGTCCTTCTTATGTTAATACAACCTCTTACCTACATATATAAAAACTTTCATACTCAAAATTTGTCTGTGTTTCGAATGGTTTTGATTATAGATTTTTACACGCTGTGTTTGGCTGTTATGTGTTGTGGCTGATGATGATGATAGATTTTAATGATGATGCGTATGAGTTATATTCATAGCCACGGCACTGACGATTTTCAGCACTTACTTATTCCGACCGACGAAATACCTACTTATTGACAACGATGCAGTTTGTGTCTCACACTAATTTATATTCTGACAGAAAGTCGTCTATGAACATTAAAATATTTGGAGGAAGAACCCTATCGTATGACTATAAAACGCTCTTTTTCTTGACGCTGCAACGCCGCAACGCTACTGACGGTTTTCCCGATAGTAAAAAAATGTGTTTTGTGTGTTTCAGCCATAAATCATTGCTTTCATGTTCATATCAATCAATAGGAGGAAATAAATAGGGGTGGTTATGTCTGTGTGTAGAATTACTTCTAAAGAACAGAAATTCCTTGGGAAATCTGAAGTCTACTATTGGCTACATTGTAGCCTACTAGTGCAAGAAAAGAGTAAATAAACCCCAAACCTAACAGCAACTTCCACTTAGCCGGAACAGACTTAATAACGATCATAACTAAGTTGCCTCACTTCGAATAAATGGATCATGAACAACTTGCGGTTTTCCTTATGAAATATTTCTATCAGAAAAATTACGCAAACTCTGTTTTTCGAGCTGAGTTGCGGGATATTCTCTTCCTTAATTCTTGTGAGTACTTGTACAGGTTTTGGTCTAGATTCCGATGAGTCAGCAAGTGAGTCAGTACTTTTCATACATTGGAAGGTTGGATATAAATACATTCCTTATCCTCGTGAAAGGTTACACTTTGCCGTGTTAGAAAAACACTTTGTATAATGCAAAGTAAGTGAAAAAGGATAACAATATCTCTAGCTTTACTCAAAGAATATCGTATTCAGCTCACTCATCTGAAGCGTTATTTTATAAAGAAGTGAAAGCACAGCGTGAAACTTTTTAGCGTTCACCTGACGCCCTATTAAATATTTTATGACCAGTCATAAACTAGAGCTGCATACCTCGTAAAGTTATGAATATATGAGATTGTACTACGGCAGCAATGTCTGAGCACCTACGGGTACAATACTCCAGCTAGCTGCTTTATGACGTTCAATTATTATTATGAGGTAAAATTTATTTAATGGGTTGTTATTAATTCAATATGAGTTTATGACTTGAGAATTCTTCTACTATTCATAATTGTACAAATATTTTCCTTGTCTTCAAAATGTTTCATAATTTGTACATGTCGTTATACATTTTATATGAACCGGTATTTATTCATAACTTCTTTATCTTTGTCATGGTTTTGCTACTCGCTTTTCTCGTGTATATTTCCTTCCTTGACAACACAGACAGGACTTTACGGAAAAACCAGATTCTAAAGCCAGACCAGCCAGTTTATTACATTTAGGTAGAAAAGCCGGACATTATACATTATTGAGAATTTTGTCTCATCTTCGTTAGTGTTCAGAAAACTTTCAAGATTTTGCAGTAGGTAAATGTAAAAGGCCTAACAAAAGCTGGACTCCGTTTATTTTAGCACGGACACGGAAACAAATAACCTATGTCTGACTTGATCCGGACGCCTGGCAACGCTAGGTAGAGGAAATATTCTTAGGGGAGTGCATGAACATCTTAAAGAAAAATAGCTTTTATTCGTGACTTATTCTAATAAACAGTTCAGGGTTTCTTTGTGCAGACGCCACGGAGACAGAGCAGGCCGTCGCGGCACACGGCGGTGGGGGTCTCTCCCAATTCCTTGCTGTAGGTCTTGCACGCCTGACCCTCAGCTGAAATATACGGATTATTATTACACGACGTGTTTTAGCCTCGTTGGGGCGGCTTAATAAATAATAATAAATAATCAATATTTTACAACAACACACACATTGCCTTTTCATCTCGTGTTAAGTAGCTAAAGCACTTGTGTTGTAGAAATCAGACAACGAAATATAGTTACTTAAATACTTTTTCTTTTTTTTTTCTTTTAAATACATACTTATATAACTAAAACACCCAGACACATCCAACAAGTACTTAAAAGCTCATCACCTAAATACCTGCCAGCGGTGGGAATCGAACCCACGGCCCTATGGAGCAGAGGCAGATATGCTGACCACTACACCAACGGGCCCGTCGAATGTTATGTTTGAAATATTTTTTTGGATTCCGCATTCCAAGAATCTTTACCCTATTATTAAGAATCCGTCGTCAGTCTGTATCTCATCATCAGGTTGTATTTCATGAACCGTGATGATCAGACCCATATTCACAGCAGATGTATTTCTGTTGTCATTATAACAATACTTTTTTTACTAAAAAACACGGAATAAAATAAGCATTAGGGGGCTCCAATACAAAAACCGTTCTATAGATACGTTCCGTTCGTGCGCGAGTTCGACTAGCACTTTACCAGTATCTTATAAATCGATTTTCATGGAAGTTAAAATCGCATTATAACTATAGTGACTTTAATAAAACAATGAGTGAAACACTCACCCAGTAGAGTGACACAAGCGGGACAGCAGGCGCACTTGCCAGAGTGGCTGGCGCGGTACACGGAGGGCACCTTGCAGCTGCTGCGGGCCACGGCGGCGTTGCACGGGTGTTGCTTGCAGTAGTTGGTGCCACACACCAGGTCGCCGTACGCCACGGCCAGCACACACGCCACCAGCGCAAGTAATAGGACGGCCTTCATTCTGGAAGACGAGAGATTATGTGTTAAAATATGACTGAAAGATTATCCCAGGATTATATAAGAAGCTAGGTCACTCGTCTGATTTTTCCTTGTACCATGATCATTTTTAAGCGACTTCAAAAAAAGAGTTTTTCCTAATTCGACCGTAGACCGTATATATAAGTTTTATTATGTTTGTTTGCCGATAATTTTGTCGTTTTTTGTACGAAAGAAGATATTTCAAAGGATAAGACAATCAAGCTTTGATGATGGTAGACCGGATAAATTTTGGGAGGAAAAAATCGTACGAGCGGGCGAATAGTAACTGTACTGTACTGTAATCGTAACTGCAGGCACATATTTTACATTCTTAACTCCTTATTATCCGAACCGTTGCCGAAGGGTCCTCGTGAACCTAAATATCTGTCCACCCCTTTTTAGAGATTACGGACGTGAATGTTGACTCTGCGGGAATTACGCACTACATTAAAATTCGTGTTAAACTTGTGTAATTAAGGATACGATAGGTTTCTAACAACTATAAATTAATCTTTTACCAATTTAGGCCGAGTGCAGACGGTCGACTTTTCGTAGGTTCGACTTATTTCATATACTTTTTGTTCATATACTGCGTGTTAAAGGACCCCGAACAATGGTCTTAGAAACGTTGTTAAACTCGTCCAGACGAACAACTTTTAATTTTAAAAAAAAAAATCCATCCCTATACAAAATGTCATCTACTGAGGCAAAAATAATCTGTTTTTTTATCACTTCATAGTGATAAAAAAAACAGATTATTTTTGCCAAGCGTATGATCACCATCCTGCCTGATGTTAAGCAGCGATGTGGTCTACGATGGAGCACACTTGTTCAGAAGGTACCTATTCACCCGCGACTGGCAGGAAACACAGACTCCGGCAAGTTTGAGACAAAAAAAAATCCCGCATTGTCGCCATAGTCAAATTTGTTCATATTGACAAGTCCAACAACGGTCCTTTTACACTCGGTAAAAAGTAGTTAGAAAAATATATAACTTCGCAATCTCTGAAACAGCGGCAACGGTTCTATGTCGGAAATAGAGGTATTTTTCTATTAGAATATTTATTTTATGCGGGGGTGGAAACGGCAATCGACTGTAACCGTTTAGGCGCAGCTGTGACCCTAATCGTTTTACCTTTTTCAGTAGGTATTTAATTGAATCGACAGGGTTGTTCTTGGTAGCGCCCATAGCCCAGCTCGTTTTGGATAGCAAATGAAGTTAAGCAGTGGGGGAGCCGACACTCAATGGATGGGTGACCACGGTCAGTGGTTGAGTGGGATCTTTTCCGTGCGTGGTATCTCGAATACTGTTTCGACAGTAATCAGTTTAATCCGAGTTAGAGTCCTTCCGGAGGCTTTGACACAATAATAGGGTAGTTGACGCAACGTTTTATTACGAGCTTACCTAATTATATTTGTTTATATACACACATCAAAAGTGTCTAGGGATCAAGTACGATTGAATTGATTAGAAGATTGCAATCAAGAATATATTTTACAAAACTGAATTCATACATAATTTATTCAAAATGTGGTGATACAGGCATGGGGAATTAGGCAGGAGACCAATCCAGAAGATTAGATTTGATTTAAATAAATTAGATTTTTTTCACTTTTGATGATTCTACTTGTTTGTTGTTGTATTAGCACATAATGTTAAGTTTGTAATTACTTATTTGAAATCTTTAAATGTGTTAAATTGAAATGAAA
This sequence comes from Conopomorpha cramerella, assembly GCA_012932125.1. Taxonomy (NCBI): domain Eukaryota; kingdom Metazoa; phylum Arthropoda; class Insecta; order Lepidoptera; family Gracillariidae; genus Conopomorpha; species Conopomorpha cramerella. Next base: position 27,480 of record SJJU01000853.1, read on the forward strand.
TTTAGTTGCAAAAAAATCTAAAATCTTCTAGTGTGAATTTCAACGGTGACACATTGTCTATTTACAACAACCTTTTCGACCACAATGGGCGAGCAGCTTTAGAGTGACGTCACGAAAATGGCGGAAAGCCTTTTTGCGGAAAATCACGGGAAATTGTTTTTTTTTTATTGAATTTCTAATTTTTTTTATTATCCTATATTTCATTCATTATAGATGTCCAGAACGTGATATTAAACGGTATAAGTAATAAATACTAAATTCATTTGATTGAAAAGGCAACTAACGTATTACGCTGCGTAACACTATTGTTTGTCACTTTTGCATTTATAATATTGGGAATTACAGACATAAAAATTTATACTAATTTTTCTATAATGTTCTCAGCAATTTTCTCCTTTTTTTACAAGAATCTTCTTCTGAGATTAATAAAGTGGTCTACGTGGATAGGTTTTTTATAATTCCATTAAGTATTGCTGTTTTTAATCGACTTAAAAGGGGAGGTTTTGAATTCGACGGTATTTTGTTATGATTGTTCCCTCAAAATGTTTGATTGGCTGAACCGAAATAATTAGAGAAATTGATCCATCGTTCTAGAGTTTTGCCCTTATTTTGCCTTATATTCATTTTATACTTTTCGTACTAGGAGCCGGGCCTTGGCTATAGACGACGAGACTGGCAGAGGTAGTGAAATTAATTCGAATAATATTTTTATTTTTGGTTGTATAAATGGTGTAGGCCTCTCCCACAAGAGTCAGAACAGAACAGCAGAATAGCAGTGCTTACCTACAGAAATGTAATGTTAAATTATAAATTAAAAATAACTTACTTTCTTGTCAGAAGTGTGTACTGTTGCAAAGTAAGAAATTAACTGTATACATCAACTGCAAATCAAAGCTAAATATAAGTTCACATCTTACAATAATATCGATAACCTTTTAGCTTGTTTACTTCTGATGTTTCGGTGTATTTCTTCATAAGTACAGTTGACTTCAAATATCTTAACTAAATAACTATATGCTATTAGGGTAATTATTAAGGCGGCTCGTTGACGAACGAGAATCGGTAGGTCGTGTAGGTAGTGATGTGCAAGTTAGCCGTGCTTAGTGAGCAGAGTGTAAAAAGTCTTAGAAACGTTTGTTGGGCTCGTCAAACTTTTTCTATAGCGACAATGTAAGGAAATGAAAAAAAAAAACAATTTCAATCCCCATACAAAATGTCATCTCTCGTTAATTAATTCAAACATTTTCTATTTTGTATGGAGATGAAACATTTTTTTTTCATTTCCCTCGGTATATGATCGAATTGAGAAAGACTCCTTTTTTGAAGTCGCTTAAAAGCCTTTCCATTCAGTATATGGTCATTAAATTATCGTGTAAACTAAATGTGCCTGACCATCACAGCTCATGCGATAAAGCTTACAGACAGACTGATGTACAGCAGAGTCTTAGCAATAGGGTCTCGTGAGAATCGGTGACCGATTTTCAAATGTTACAAGTATCCTTTTTATGTTTCTGTTTTTATTGAAAAGAGATATCCAGTTTCCCTTTCCTTATTATGGTATTGCCCTTGGGATATCTGCTTTATAACAAAAATAGAATAATAAAAATCGCTCCATACGCGAGGAAGTTATCCGATAAGACACATAAAAAATGCAACCAAGGATATTTTTCCATGTCGTGCACATCACTACTGCTTACTACCTACACCCGAAAATTGGTCACCGAACGGTTTGTTCGTCGGCGAGTGGCCTACGTGGATAAAATAGTTGTTTTTTTTTGTAATTGAAGTAAATCTGTTTTTAACCGACTTCAAAAAAAAGGAGGAAGTTTTTGAATTTCTTACCTAAGAACTTTTGACTAGGTGAAGCGAATTGGTTGATTATTTGTTTCAAAGTTAACGCTTCCCGTTTGATTAAGTTCTGCTACGTGAAACTATGAGGAAATCACATTGTTCTAATTTTACTGGTTGAAGTCGGTTCTATATTTTCTTTAAAGTTTTTACAAATACTATAGGTATTTCCTCTAGGGAAATTATACAAATATTAGTATGTGCGTTTTGGCGTCGATCTGCCAACCTCTTTGTGGATATAAAAAAATACACTTCACGCCTTCTAATCCCAAAGCAGGGTAGGCAGAGGCTTACTACACAAATCCCCACGCGAATATTAAATAAACAAATAAGTAAGGCTTATTTACATTGTACACGAGTATCTTATTACGGAGTTAAAAACGATTGTCTGGATTTGCAAACAACATGTCATTAAATAGGGGGTTTCATAGTAATTAATACATTACTCGTGTCGCAATATGAACATTTGTTGAACTGTACACACAGTCTGGCCGTGTTTATCTATCGCATGCATAGGTACGTTACATATTCACTCGTACGTTACTTACCTATTTTCGATGTTTTTATAATGCTCGCTAATACTTACTGCTCTGATTATCTGCTAATTTAGAAGTAATACCTCTATTGTTACAGCAGTAAATATAACTGTTGATTTTTTTACAGCGAAATGAGTGAATTTTACCGTACTATGTTGGCCTACAAACTGTTTCCCTATCGGTGTCTGTTGCGTGCAGGTAAATGATTTGCACGACACGGGGAAAAAATCCGTCGGAGACAATTATTTATACTGCGTGTAAAAGGACCCCGAGCAATGGTGTTAGAAACGTTGTTGGGTTTGTCAATATGAACAACTTTTAATATCGCAACAGTGTGAGTAAATGCAAAAAAAAAACAATTTTTTGCCTCGAGAGATGACATTTTGCATGGGGATCGAATTTTCTTTTTCATTTCAGAGGCCTTTGTCCAGCAGTGGACAAGTATGGGCTGATGATGATGATGATACATTCGCGGAGAACGTCCTCATTTATGCTCCGATTTTGAAAATTCTTATTTAATAGGAAAAGTTTTAGTGGCGCCTGAATAAATTGTATCCCGAAATTCTCACGGGGACGGAATATAACTTAAGTAGGTAACGCCGCGCGGAACCTTTAGTGTCTCATAAAGAAGAATAATGTTTACATTGCTCAAATAGTCTATGGTTTAACTTGTTTTTAATGTAGGTGAAGCGGTCATTAGGTACTGACCTTTGTCTCGGACACAATTTACTTTGTCCATTACAAATCACATTATCTCTATTTCATATCTACCTAGGATGTACCTTGTTATTTACACATTGGAACCTGTGTACTGTGTAGGTCTGAGCCCAATAAATAAAACAAAATACTGTACAGACAGACTCTATCGTTTATAGTCTTATCGCAACGCTTTACCGCTCCTTAGGTATTGCGCGGGAAGGTGGGGAGTGGGAACGCTGTTGACGCCGCCGTCGTAAGCCCTTACCGACAACTATGTTTTACCAACTATCCCGCCTCTCCCACCTTCCCACACAATACCTAAGGCGCGGAAAAGCGTTTGCGAACACAAAATGCTTACAATAATTCTTCATGTATATTTTCTCGCTTAGAGATCAGGCTTTTACGGTACACCCTTAGCCAGAAGGGACTGTGCATAAAAGGTGCTTGTTATAATGTGCAACAAGCATCAAGATTTTCCGCTCTCAGCGATCCGAAATGATTGAGAGACTTATATGCGTTTCGACCAACTTGTTGATAAACAAGACGACGAAAATGATTGAAATAATTGTTATATTTACCATAACAATCACTATCATTTACCTATACAAAGGTTATTACAGGTCTACTTTAACTGGTGACAAGTTAAGTGGAGCTTCGTATATCTTTGCAATGGTTAAAACATGTACGGTCTGTGGCCCACAACCGGGAAAAATAATAAAATCGGAAGCTCTATTATGTAACTAGTAACGACTTAGTTATAATGAATACCTAACTTTTAGTTTTTCCCTAACTAATTCGTATTTTCAATGTATAAGCTAACAACTTGTTGCTCTCACTCTGATCATCGTTTGGGGACATTTCAAATGCCCCCGTATCAAAACCGTGCGGTGTTATCGCGATGGTAGAATACATTACCTGTACGATTTAACTTTGTGTGCTGTTATCTCAATAAATATACACTTAGGAACATAAAAAATCTGTGATAGTAACTTAAAATCGCCTAGGCAATCTCCGTTTAAAATGTTTTGCCCGGTTGTGGGTCACATACATTGTTTTGAAGAAAGATAGAAAATTATTGCTTCTTTTTGGCATCATCGGTATACGTTTTGAATCAAGGTGATGTTTTACTGGATACGGTTTGGCGCGGGTAGTGGGCGGCGCGGTATGAGGTTTGTTGACCTACGAAAAGTAGGTAACTACATACATAATAGCTAGACAAATAAAAATAAGACAGGGCAAGACACATAAATACTAAATCTCAAAAATATAATCCTATATTTTATTATATCGATATGGACTCAATTACTGGTGCTGAGTATGCAGTTTTATGGTTGCTACGTTTATTCGATTACACGTTGTATACTTACATTACTTAATGTTATTATTGGTAAGGCCATCAGAGTCGTCACGATGTCAGTCTTTTAGCACTTTCGCCCTTTGTAAACAAGGGTAATTGTGATAAGTGACTATAGAGCTCGTCCGATAAGCCCTTAATCCGGCAGTTCAATTACTTTAGCAGCTTTTTTTTTTAAGTAAAAGACGACATTTAAGTTTCTAAAATAGAAATAGGTAGTACTGTGCTGAACTGGGACAAAAAGTAACGTTTTATTTTGACACATGACGTAAACATGACGTATAATATGTAAGTTGTATTTCAATATTTAGTTTTTTTATATATTTATCCTATATATATTTGTCCTCACTTATGAGTGCCGGCAGAATACCAGCGTCACGGGCAACCGTGGCAATATGCTGAGTCGGCGTCTCTTTTTTGCTGATAGACACAGGAACGATAGATAAGAATTCTGCATTTAACATGAACTGTATGTGTATTACTGTACTATTGTACTGAATTGTTGTTTGTGTGTATTTTAGCAAAAATAAATGAATGTCTATGTCTATGTCTAAATGAATGTCTAAAAGAAAGCCTTTGCAATAACCGCGGTGTATAAAAGGAAGTATGTCAATGTCCCTCGTCCGACATCTCGGAACGTTGTACGCAATAACGGAGGAATTCAATTCGTGGTAAAATAGCCTGTCTCATACTTTGGAGATGATATTTCCAGACAAGCTGAAGAAGACTAAGACCGTTTGGTCAGGAAATTAATTTCCCAATTACCTCCTTTTTCTTGTTGGAGCCAAATCGGCCTCTTCTTTTTCTTCTGTATAGTTTGTGTTCTGATCAGTAAGTGTTGACTCAGGATTCAAATTTGTTTGTTTGATTGTATATACGTTCGAACCCCGAACAACATAGCGGCGAGCCGTAGAGAAAACTTGGGGCCTAAGTCTACTACACTCTGGTAGTTGCATAACTCTGGCACCGTAGTGCCACACGATGTGGCCCCCCGGTGTGAAGCTGTCTGATGGCCTCTAACTGGACTACCTACTATCGAGAAACGCTCGAAAATACCCTAATGGCGGTCACCCTCTTCGTTGCTTAATCACAGTGATCAGTTTTGATTCATCGAATCGTTAGCTCAGAGTTTCATTAATAACATACAAAGTAGTAATTAATACCATTACAATTTTGTAATACCATTATATCTGGGCTAGATTTTGTGTAAGCGTAAATTCATTTCAAGAGTCCGAGGTCAGCAAATAATTAGCCAACAATGTTACAATGCCGGGAACGTGTCTCTCCGGGTCTCTGCATTTCTATTAGCCTATTCTTCCGTAACGTGAAGAGGGTTCGGCCGAGGACACATCCAGCTCTACATTTTCGATGTGTATTTCTGTTAGTACTGTGAATTCTAGCATTACCTATGACTTATCGTAGGTTGTTCTAGAATAATAATAATTCTTCTCATGGCCATCTTAGGCATATCCGGGACACGAAAGGGATTACATGCAATGGCCTGACCATGTCACACTGACCTCGGATAATATCAAACGCTTGTTCATAGTGATGAAAAAAAATATAATGAAATAAAAGATACACTTTCCAAAAGCAGGGCAGGCACTTGCTAAACAAATGGCCACGGTTCAACAAGCTTTTTTTTTTGGAGGAATCCTCCTGGACACCCTACCGCCATGGGGACAGCGAACGGGGTAGTGTCGGACTCTTACCTACTAAACCCCCATGATGACCTCCGTGTCGCAAGCAAGGCGGGTCCCAGGAGTACCCGAAGGAATCGGTCCTGAACACGGTTTACCAAGCTTATTTAACTCAACATGGCAGGGGTTGAGCCTATTGCATGCAGTTATAGTGTTCACACACCCTTTAGTATGCGGGTTTAATTATGATGTTCTTCTTCACCGTATGAGCGTTGCGTAGGCTCTGAAAAAGAGACCCATTAGTAAAATGTGTATCTTTCACTAATATAGGTACGTTTTATCCATATTATTTAAATTATATTTATTAATTTAAAAAAACTTACCAAATGTTTATTTTTTTTATTAATTTTCAGCCACACATGGGGGGTTAAAATGGTTGCATATTCTCTACGTCACCAGAATACGTCCAGTTACCAATAACCCTGTTAATCCTTATAATAAGCCTTTTTTTATGTTATTGTAAAGAAAAATAAAAAAATACACTTCACGCCTTTTAATCCCAAAGCGGGGTATGCACAGGCACTTGCCCACGGTTTACCGAGCGTACTTAACCCAACGCGACAAGGGGTGAGCCCATCGCCGTTATAGGGTTCACACACCTTGTGGTGTGCGGGTTTCATCACGATGTTGTCCTTCACCATACGAGCGTTGCGTTGCGTACATAGGCTCTGAAAAAGAGTCCCATTGGTACACGTCCAGTAGCCGGACTCGACCCGCGACCTTCCGGTTACAAGTCAAGTATCCAACCAAATGGACCACAAACGCTCGTAACTATGCTCGACTATGTTATTGTAATGTTTCATTATACAGTTTCAAAAACTCGTGAAGTATGTCGTTCAGTAGTTTTAGTGTTATAGAGTAACAAACGTCGACAACATGTAAACTTTCGCGTTTATAATATTACTAGTGCTTCAGTAATGGGAAGAGTGAATGATCGCAGCTGAAAATAAAAGCAGGTGTTTCCGATCACAAATATCAGCACATTGCATTGATATCACAACAGAGTCTATGTAACGTTGATATCAATGCCATTGAAGATCATAAAATCACTGAACGTTCTCGCGCGACCCGGCCTCTGTTTACAATTATTGCAAACAATATACATAGACTGCGGGATACGTTTGGGTTGGATAATTTATAGAAATGTAATGCACGTAATGGATAGAATAATAATTCCTATGGCCATATTGCGTGTTCAGCGTGAATTAATATACAATACTATATATATTAATTCACGCTGACTGCTATAATAACGAGTATATTACTAAACGCTTTTATTGATATAGTTACTCGTTATTATAGCAGCGAATTCTGAGATTTATAAAATACTGTTCTGTGTATTATTTTAAACTATCAACCTCTGTATAGTAGGGTGCTCTGAGTGGAGTTGATTTACTCAAGTCTTTTACTTAGTTACATTTGTTATGAAATTGCACTGAACTTGAACTGCAAGATCGATTATACGAAATTTTGTGTGCATATCGTTTAGGTCTAAAAATCGGAAAACATAAAATAAATAAAAATACACTTCACACCTTTAATCCCTAAGAGGGGTAGGCAGAGGCACTTGCTAAAGCAAATACCCACGGTTCACCGAGCGTATTTAACCCAACGTGACAGGGGGTGAGCCCATCGCCGTTATAGGGTTCACACACCTTGTGGTGTACGGATTTCATCACGATGTTGTCCTTCATCGTACGAGCGTTGCGTTGCGTACATAGGCTCTGAATGTCCCATTGGTACACGTCCAGTAGCCGGACTCGAACCCGGGACCTCCCGGTTACAAGTCAAGGATCCGACCAACTGGACCGCAGACGCACTATCGGAAAACATCTATTCTTCATATCCCCTATCAGATGTATTTATTCCAATACACGCGTGTAAAGGCCGACCTGACCGGAAAATCCGACCTCGGTACGAAAGAGATTATTAGGGACAGAACAACCAGATAGACTACGTATATCTAATGTAGGGAAATATTTAGATTTATTGCTACCTTTTCCACAAAAAAATCCAGGTGGAAATAAAACGACTAGGTAGTTTATAACAAAACATTTTTACGAGAATGAACTGAATTTTTCTCTTTCCGCATCCGGTAACGTAATTTTGCACTTAAAAATACACGATGGAACATGAAGGACTAAACTTTTGTTTTAGCAACTGTAAGGGCTTGTCCTAAAAATGCCATTGTTCATTTTCGAAAAGCGCATAGGTACTACGATTATTTGGGAAGTACAGTTGTTTGAGTTTTGTGTTTTATACTATGAAAACAACAGTATCTACGGTAATATACATGTATAAACAATATTTTTTACATGTGAATGCCATCGATATATGCCCAAGAGTCCTAAGGGATTTAGTCCTGATATCATATATCGTGTGCAATACTCTACGCTTACCTTCACCAACTCGAGAAGTGATTATAGTAAAAGTCGTATAGGCATATTCGCTAGAGAGAACGCGTGCCTCGAGAGACCCCATCTCGAGCTTCTCGTATTTTAAACGAGCAGGCTGGCGTCAACGACGAAATGTTTATTTTGTGCATGCTTGCGTGTTTTGAAAGTCGACGTTGTAAAAAAATCTGAATTATTCTTGTACTTTAATGTTCATTCGGCCAATAAATGACCGGTCACGTTGCGTGGCACAGACCTCTCTTTCGAGCTTCCGGAAGCTATTGTTAATTCATGACTTTATTGATCAATACAAACTGTTACCTATTCAGAAACTGTATGGATCGAAAGTTTCGTAGTTTGTTCCATTCCTTAGAAACTAGAGTTGGACATATCGATCATTGTAGTTTCAGGTCCTTGCCCCGAGACTTTTTTCGAAGTTCTAGCAGTTTTGTTACCGCTACAGTCATCGAATGCTCGTGTGTGGGTTCGAGATCAATTGATCTATTTTTGTGTACGAAAAAAGGTAGGCGCCCTTAACAATGGTTCGAACCCACAACTTCTGAAAGCTCTGAGTGTATTTATTTTTTGCTTCAAGTGATAAATCGACCGTCTTCAGGTTATATTATTAGAAATACACCATGTTGACGACCACGCTGTATTAACTTGGACGTTCTTCGGAAGATGGGACGAACTCTTTTGGAACTGTTTACGTTGATGCAAGATATCTCATTGGGACTTCACAAACGTAATCATCTTTGAAAGCAAGTCTAAGTTCTAACATACTTCGTTGCCGAATAAAGAAAGTAAATACTAACAATGTTACGAACTAAATACCATTTGTTTATTTTCGGTTTCCAGAAAATGTCCTATCTAAGTAATACAACGGGATTCTCTACGAAAGTTATCCTAACTTTGTGTCTCGTTGATTCTAATTGGTATTATCTTTGCGACCTTACTTTGTGATTAATGATATTAGAGAAATACGCAGGTACAGCCTGTTGTATTCGACGTAATAATATTATATTGTTGAGTTATTTCAGCCGTGTAATATTAGTACCAGGAAAGAAAGAAAAGATGAAGATATTTTGACATTATTTCGAGTCGAGTAATGTTGGAACCGAAGAACAACTCTGGGCGCGAATTCATTGGATGGGTGATCGCCTCTTAGTGAGATCTTTTCGATCTTTACTGTTTTGCGAACGGAAAGATAAACTGATCCTTCTCGCTATTGTCTAAAAGTATTTTATTTAAGCTGAGTAAGGGACTTGGAGGTCTACCCACACTGCGCTTTCCCATTCGTGGCCGCCACTCTAGGACTTTCAGGCCCCATCGGCCATCGGTCCTACGAGCTATGTGCCCTGCCCACTGCCACTTCAGCTCTGCAATCCTGGAGGAAGGCACAAGACCGATCGTCGTGGCGCGCCTTGGGGGAGGCCTATATCCAGCAGTGGACGTCAGTGGGCTGACATGATGATGATGATGATGAAGGGACTTGGAGGCGGTTTAAATACATCTAACAGTTGTGCTTATCATTCATTTGACACCGGCGTTCCTCTGTGGTTCGCTGTAGGGGTTCGGCGTTCGGATGTCCGTCGAGTCGGCAATATCCAGTAAATTATCAAAAAACCTGAACCTCTATTTTCCTTGGTGACGGCTTCACACGTGACCTGCTAGACCGATTTCAGAAGAAGGTTCTTATGAAAAAAAAAATACGCGGAAAGTACATCTTATTTGAAATTAATATTCATGATTAACAGGATTTAATTATGAATATTTCCGTTTAGTTAATCAAGATTAACAGGACATTGTCAATGGACAGCGAAAATTTAATGAATAAGTAACGGACCCGGCTTTTACTTATTAATTTAATTTTCGCTGCACCAAATTTATTGTCACTGTAAACTTTTGAATTCGCAACTTATCTAATTTCCTTATTTCCATTTAAACGAATAATCGCATTATTTTTTAGTATCACACAAATAGAAAAATCAATGTTTATAATATTTAGTACGAGTAGGTATAAAGATTAGCTATGCGTGCGATTTCATTAACGAGGGCTAATAAGTTAAGTCATAATCACACAGTCTCATTACATTCGGTCAAAGGGCTATGGAGTTATAAGCTACAGACTCTCTCAGCTACAGTGTTATTACAGTATTAGCTGTGCCCTCTACTTTTCACCTGGAGTGTATGTTGCGCCACCTGGTGGCAAATACGAAATATTGTTATTGATTAATCCTACGTCTACAGAAAATCTCATTCACTTGGTTCACATATTGGAAGCGGCTAGAAAGTTTTGCTACAGTTCTATTATAGTAGGATAAGAAAATGATCTACTGCTGGACATAGGCCTCTCCAATTGCACGCTACTGTGATCTGTTTTCGGCTTCTCGCATCCAGCTTCTGAAAATCTATCAATTTTACAACTAAAAATCATGGTACATAGCGTAAAAATTATCCTTCACAGGAAAATTTTCAATCCTATGTCTCTAATAACCATTAATTTTGTGCACTTGTTTAAAAACCCAAATAGTGCCGCGCCCAGTGTTGTTTAACTACAACTTTACTCATTTGTAATTATGTCAAAGAAATCTTTACTTAAATTATAATGATTTTCTACTTTAATTTAAATGGATATATGTATATCACTTTCTTTGCCGCCCATTCATTTAAGGAAAGCATGAATGTCAGGAGGTGGAGTAAGGACAGCAAAACAAGGCGTAAGAGAAACAGTCATGTCGTATTTTTGGCTATAAATATTAAAATAACTGTTAAGTTAACAGTCATTAGTCCCTAGAATCCTTACGAAATGAAGTACATAATTACCGTAATTAGAAGATATTATCAAACAGCTTAGACAATAATAATTATGCCATGATTGTTTTTCTCTTGCTCCATATTTCGCCTTACCACAGTTGACTTTATATTATGCAATGCAATGACAGTGTGCAAATCCAAATCTAATGTATTCTGAAGCTCTACTCTAGCATTCACTAAATAGAGATACTACCTACTAATAGAGAATCTCTAATCAGATAAATGTTTAATCTGGAGCGCTTTCCGAAATTTACTTAGTCAGTTGACCTTTCCAAAACTTCACATAAATAAGCAATTATCACTTACAAATAAACTTAGTACAAGTTCCTTGATCTTAACTCACTTATTAAGAATAATTAGTTAGACATTTTGTACTGTTCTATTATTGGACATTTGCTTACACTTCACGCCTTTTATTCCCAGGGCGGGGTGCTTAATAAGCAAATGCCCACGGTTCACCAAGCGTATTTAACCCAACGTGACAGGGGGTGAGCCCAGCATTTGTTTAACATTTATAAATCAAACATACGCGTGTAAGTTATACGATATGAAACTCGTGATAATATTAAGCCGAAGTCCACTGACATAAAACATTAAAAAAATCCTCGTTCATACGAACTTACGTTCCGTGATCCGTGTGGTATCGACATATAGAATATATGTGTTACCACCCTAGCCCAACTTTTCCCGTCTTGGGAGTCGTAAGAGGCGTTCGTGGGAACTCTCCAGAGGATGGGCAGCAGCGCTCTCTGTGAGTTAAATCACAACACCATTGCGATCGTGTTGTGACGCCTGCCATGCGTGGCGATTCTTGGAATTTCCCACCAAATGATCTTGGAAATCTTTGGGAGAGGCTCTCGTCTAGCATTGGACGTCATGTGGATGATAATTACACAAAGTTACGGGTCAGCTTTTGGCTACTTTGTATAATAGATAAATATTATTTTCTTTTTTTTCACATATCATATACATATTCACATATTTTCTCTTCCATCAATCATTCTCAATATACATATTCACTAAACAAGAAAAAGAAAATAGACCAAAATCCCAAGATAAAATGTAATTGTTAATATTACGTACTACGTGTTATTATCTATTGACATACAATTTCATAATAAGCGCAACCTGAAATCTGATTCGACCCGCATTGATGAAAAGCAATAAAGTTTCACAGACAGACGTGATGCTTGTAGGTGCAGCTCAAACTCCAATATCAGACGACACTGTTATAACAGACAGGTGTACTAACCGCGGTACAGTCGCAACAAAATTACCCATATACCTCAGAATTAGAACCGTATCTCCTTCACAGTACATATCAATGATAGCTCAAGTGTAACTGGCATAATACTGGTACACGTGTACACAAAAGTGTTTTGTCTGTTGTGAGTGAGGCAAAGAGAACCTATTGGCGCAGGCTACACAGCCTGGGCAATGTGTTCGAGGTAATTACGACTATATGGCATGTCATGATTGATGCAATAGAAGTGATAACTTGTTGGTGACAAGTGGGTATATTGTATAACCAGATGTTATTATGAACTAGACGTGCCTTCGTTACATATACAGCATTGCATACCGGTAACAAGTGACTGTGATGAGTTACACGAGATGGAAATTTCGTAAAGTTATCAGGCGTAAATAACAGCAAACAGAGTCTAGGCTGCACTCAGGCAAGGTGGACTGATAATATTATGCACAAGATGGCTGGCAGAAGCTGGATACGAGAAGCCGAAAACAGATCACAGTCGCGTGTAAATTGAGAAGCCTATGTCCAGCAGTGGACAAGTATGGGCTGATGATGATCAGGAGTAGTCATATTATTTTTTTCGAAGAATCGAAATTATGATTATAATGTCACGTTACATTAAAATGTAAATAAACAGATTAATGTTATAGACAATGTGCATATAGTGGATATTGAAGAAAGGAAACTCTAATTTTAATAAAAAAAAATGTTTGACGGATTATTTACCTTGTTGTCTTTGAAAATGTTAAGGTTCAATGTAACATAAACGTAATTAAGATGTAAAAAAAATGGCTATATAGTCCGTCAAAATAAAATTGGAGGTTGATTCTCTTTTTCATCGATTAATTGATAAATATACTTAAATGTATGGATATGATTACAAATACCTATATGTCTAAACCAAATTTGGCATTAATAAGTCAGCTTCATTTTACAACGTCGACTCTCACAAGAACACTTAAACTTGGTAGTTTAGCTGAAGTAATATTTCATTGTTGAATCCAAGTGAAGTCGTAAATCTTAAGGTTTTGCGGACACAATTTGTGCCACGTCTGCTCGTGACTCCACTGAGTTTTACAACAACTATGTGTACTACAGGTTAACGATTCGTTGTGTAGTTGAAGCCTTTTCAAAAAGAAAGTTAATGCACCGCGAACTTTCTAAAGTTCAGTAAAAGTCAGGCTTAAACTAGGACGTGTAACAAAGGTTTTTTTTTCAGAGTCTTAGGTTGGTTACGGCTGGTTTCACCACTTGTTGATAAAGTTCCTAATTGTCGATACCATTATACATACATACACTTCACGCCTGTCTCCCAGAGGGGTAGGCAGAGACTACAGATCTCCATTTGTCACAGTCCTGACATTCCCCTTTCGCTTCATCTACATTCATACATCTTTTCATACATGACCTCCTACCATTATACATCTACATTTTTATTTTGTTTTACATGCCCGTGATTGCTCGTGCTGGTAGTTAAACTTATAACAACAGCAGACATTATCCATCCTACAGCATACTATCAGAAAGTGGTGAAACAGGCCCTAAGGCCTTTTCTGCAACGATAACCAGTACTCAAACGTCGAGTCGAGCATAGTTTGTCTCTTTTACTAAAATACGACTAGAGCCAGATAACCGTGAGTAGAGATCTGTGCTTGAAGAATTCGGGCCTATGTATGCTATTAAATGCTAATGTCGAAGGAAAACTTATATAAATGACATGGCCAGTTTTTGTATGTCTGCCTTGACAATGTATAACTATTGTGTTTAGTAATATGCTAAGCGGACAGCCTGGATTACCTTATTTCTTTATATTTCACGTCTTTTCTTGGAACACAACGATTAACTTCATTTATTTTACTTAGTAGAAACTCCTAAGTTAGTTAGAGAGAGTCGAAGGGTAGGCCAATATAGAATATTAATGCGGAAATCACCATTAATAATATATCTACCTTCAAATATCTGACTTAAAGAAGAAGCGCAATTGAAATATGAAAGCTTTCATTCCGGAAATACAGTACACATTTCTATCTGAAAATTTCTCTAAAGTTGCAGCAAATATTTTCAACTGTAAATAAAAGCAATCCACACGAAGGTTCGTCGCCTATTGTTTTGTAATAACGGCGTCGGTTCCCGCGGTTCTATATTGCTATTTATTCCGTTTCCCTGGAGGTTGTCACCAATCTATCACGTGCCGCCCCTGGACACTCTGTTTCATGTAGGCACAAAGAGAATCGATCAAGTAAACTGTCATAGACTGCGATTCGTTCGCTTCTACGTAGTTCTTGTTTGGTCTGGTCAATAAATTACAAATCAAATGACTACAATCGTCATTTATTGAAGTTCCGTATACGTTTCTAAATAACAGTTTTTTTTTTAGAATAAGGTTCCATGGATTCCATTGAGGAAGAAGAGAATTGGACCATACGGGAAGCACCAGCTTTCAAACAAAAAATAAACTCATCAAATCTAAAATCGAAGAAAAACAATGAGAATGAACAAAAAAAATACAGTTGAATTGAGAACTTCCTTTCTTTTTGAAGTTATTTAAACATAATTTAGAAAACATTGTAATATTCTTCGCTATTCCATTTTAGAGTAGGATTACTCGGATTCTAGACTAGTTTCCTGTTTTGTGGGATAGTTTAAAAGAAATACAAATTTCATGAAAATTATTGTATTTATTTATTATTCTGATCGGATTCCAAGTTGAAAAAATATTTGTGTGGTCTATTTCCTTCATATAGAGTCGTAAAATTTTAATTATAACGACTCATCTTGAGAGAAACTTGGAGAGCACTTCGAAGCGGTGGATGGAATCTTGTTGGAGTCATTAAGATGCATTTTTTAAGACTTCCTTTGTGGAGCCATTGCCGGTGCAGCAATGGAGAGCTTTATTATTCTATTGCCGGAGTAGTGGGCCATATATTTTGCGGACGTTAAAGATAGATTTCGAGTATGTACCATTATGTGTTGCAATAAAAGTTCATGCACACAGTGGGCTCAAAATCGGTAATCGAAGACATAGGATCATAATTTTTTAATTGGAATTTTTTGCTTAATAGGTTTTGTTTACCAATTTAAAGCTAAACTTAAGCGGAAAACCGGAATGGCCAGTAAATCATTATATGTTAATAAATATGTATATTGTATAATAAAAGATATGTATGGAGTTCAAGTAAAAAACTGCTACATTTCCGAAATCGCAAGGAAAACCGTTATATCCTCTGAGGTTGATAAAGAACCATTTTTTATGATATTTTGACAAGTGCCTCTGCCTACCCCGCTTTGGGATTTAAAAGGCGTGAAGTGTATTTTTTTATTTTGTCATAATTTTTATTACGGTCACAGGTGCTGATTTTTTTTAATTCCAAAAAGTAGTGTATCCGTAGTAGTGTAAAAGTAGCGCAGGGAAGCTTTAAGATAAGCACACAATTTTTTCCTAATTTATTGATTCATGGTTGTTTTAATTAGCATACTTATAACTTAAATATCTGTGCCTATTTATGTCTATCCGTGCGAAAACGGCACGGGCCGCTAGTAGTAAATATAGGTAAACAGTACAAAGAAAGATATAAATAAATATCAGTTGATTTAAACCTTTAAAAAGTTTTTCGACTAACATTATTATTATCAAAATAACGAATTATTTGATACCGATTCTTCGCAAATAACGAAGAAAGTTTTCATCGCTAAGCCCCAGGTTTAGGCCCCAGACTAAAGTTCACAAGAATCGAGTTCTAAATCAAAGAATGAAATGTGATTCGTGATTTATATTGTATTCAAACTGAAGTTTGCCACAGGAATGATGAGCTTTAAAAATGGATGGAAAATTTATTATATTTCAAAGTGTTAAAAAATGTTAAAATTCTTTTGTCACGTATCGTATTGGGGCGCACTTATGTTGGGGAATCTAATTGTAGAAATACGCTCAACGGGAGCTGGTAGTGTGAAGCACGGTATGCCCGCGAGGGTACGTTGTGTGATGGTTTCAGGAATAAGTTGAGTATAATTTAGTCGTGGTGGATTAGCATAAAATCCGTGCATCTGTTGCGAGGGAAATTCTCGGGAGTCATGCAGAAAACATTCATGAGGTTTGTTTTTTATGAAATTTGCATAACATAATCGCACAGAAATACCGCAAAGTTGTATACTTTTATTCCAACGTGCTTGCTTATATAAAATCTTTATCATCATCATCAGCCCATATTTTCACTGCTGGAATATGAATTTTAAGAACATCTATAAAATTTCTTCATCTTGCAGACTCCGTGCAGTTCAACCACAGTTACATTATAATCGAATGAATGTTTTTAAATAAGGATTATTTTTTACCGGTAATGGCTGCCACTTTCTACGAATCGCTATGTACGCTTTGTTTCTTAACTGCAACATTCCATTGCTGTATGAATATTGGCATAAAATAAAGCCTACCGTATTTATAATATTACAATCCCAAGTGGCTTTATTTCATTTCACGAAATGTGTCTGGTTTAATGTTCTAATCACATTCAAATGGAAATGTGTGCAATTTCCTTCTTTGTGGTCCGCTTTGAAAACAAAACCTGCAAGTGGATTATGCCTTTCAAAGGATTTATCTCACAGCGGAGAGGTGCTCGGCTGAAGTGCTACTCGGCCCGCGCTGTTTTTTTTATTAGCTCTCTAGTGAGTCGGGAAAAGAGATAAAAGATTCAACTTCACCTTTCTTTACTAACTCTAAGTCCTTGCTACTGTTTTTTCTGCTACTGTGGCTGTGCCCTATTAGATAGAGACACTGATTTTTTATCGTTAGGTTTTTTTTAAGTCAAACTACAACTGTCTCCTAAAACGTGTGGGAAATCTATTAAGATGACATCATTGGTCATATGGGGGAATAGCTTAACAATAGCATAGATATCTATTAGGTTTAAATGTTATTGGTTGATGCTATATGTCCAACTTATTGAATTGAAGCAGAGTGGACAGTTTATTATATTGTACATGTTAATAGGATTACATAAATTAAGTACTGGGATATTTAAACCTTAGCTACGTTCTAAAGATTCAGTGATGTTTAACGGAGTTTCATTCCATTACTTTCTCATACATGCACCTTTTGTGTAAATTCAGCTTAATGGATGACTCAATGGCTATTCACAAAGAGCATCCCAGCATTTCAGGAATTAATAAAACAAAGATGACCAATACGTAAAGAATAAAGTGCAAAGTCATTCGTGCGATATAAATCCTATCACTTTGGCGATAGGATCGATTTCTGTACGTGTCCTTTCTTGGAAATTGAATCCTGAAACGAAAAGTGGAGCAACTATAGCACTATGAATTGCGTGTTCAAGTAGCAATTGGTTTAGCAAGTCTCCTCGTGTCGAGGGAACTTTTCGTTCGGCCACCATCGAACGAACGTTTCCGATTAGTTTCCTCCACGACTGACGAATCCACAATTGTATACTCTGCCCTCGAGTGGCGAAAACTTGTTAACTCTTATTTACTTGAACTAATTCTGGACCACTCGAAATCTATGGCCGATTGTTTGCTTGTGAACTTTTATTGGAAAAGAAAGAAACACTGAAATACGTTTTCTTCATTTCGTTGTTTGTGTTACGGATAAGAACATTCACATTGCGTGCGGTGAATGCGAGTGTTACCAATTAATTATTTGTTACAGCATAAGGTTTTCAGGATAAATGCCTTAAACGACATTACTGTTAATTTGTGGTACATTTTATAATTCGTAAACAACGATTAATCACAACGTGCCAAAACCAATATAAAATATTTAATGAAAAAACCTAATTTCTTATTACTACTGTTATTACCTACTTGTAAATATAAATCTACGTGAGATCGAGAAAAAAGCATACCTATGTACCTTTCTAGTACCCAAATCCGAATGCTGGTCTTCAAAAATAATTATGCGAATTGATTGTTCTAATACAGGCTATGATTGGTTTGGTTTCTGGGAACTAGACATTGGGGGCTTTAAGCATTAATTGGTATATGGGCTAGCCACCGGATTCCAGATTAGGTGGTAAGTATATGTACTTACCACCTATACTTCCTATACAAATGTTATTCAAATCAAAAACGTTGGCGAAACTCAGGAAAATCACTCAGCTCCATGATGCTGAACAACTTTCCAAAAGTAGCCAAAATATTTTACCTCTGCATATAAAGCAAGCAGCTGATCGGTAAGGTTGTATGATAAATTGACATTGTTTTTTCGTTTTGGACATAGGGTTCCATGGGGAAAGTTGTTCAGTGTCATGGGCTGAGTGACTTTCTGGAGGTTCGCCAACGTTTTTGATTAAACCCATTAGCATCCATTGTACTCTAGTAATTTTAAACTCTATTACTTGGTAATAAAAGTCAAAATCAATTAAAGAGAAAGTATTCTTCTTGGCGTTAATGGGTTAAAGTTGTATAGCAAGTATTGGTGTAGCTGGAGAGTAGCTCTTATGATTCAGATACCTGTTTGGCTCACATTACTATCACGATAATATGCCAATGAAATTGCATATTCAAAAGGCAGTTCTTCAGCGGCAAGAACCCGACAATGTGGGCTTTATAAATCTCAACTTAAAACAACAACTTATTGATAAAGCAAGCAACCTGCTTTCTATTGTCCATAGAATAGAATACATTATTCAAATTTTAACGAACAATACATAAAGCACAACAAAAACTGGAGTAATTCGGGGAAACTTTGCAGAAATTCCCGCAGCTCAGGTGTTCCAAATGTAGAGGGTAGTGGCTTTTTACATCTGCTAGTTACTTATGGAATGGTCGCAGTTGATTTATTCGTTGTATTAACTAATTTAGTGGTGTTAGGTGGGAAGTTATGCTTGCTAAAACACTTAAGAACTTTAATAGCAATTTTAAGCCGTGAGAATGCAATTTCGACAAATTAATATTTTGGTGTATAAAGTTAGAATATTCATAATATAGAAAATAGCGCTATTACACTGCTAGTTCATGTCGCAAAAGTGGATCCAGTGTATATCAAATACTGCCAAAACAAACACAGTCCTGATGTTTACGTCAACTAATTATACAAGGTTTTATGAATATGGTGGAAAATTAGTTCATGAGAGTGATAACAGTTTTTTAATTATAAGGAAGTACAACTTGATACATTTCACATCCCATTTCTCGTAAGACTATTTTGTCAGAAACACACAAGAAACATTTATTTTTAATTATAACTAGCGGACTCGACAGACGTTGTCCTGTCTTAACCAGGGTGGCCTGTGCCCAGCAGTGGATGTCATTTTTTTCTTTCATAAGAATCTTCTGCTGTCATTAATAAGCACAACAAAGAAAGAATTAGCGAAATCGGTTCACCCGTTCCGGAGTTAATGGCATGACGTATGGTAAACTATGTTTAATAATAGACAAAAAAACATTGAAACAGATTGCTTTCCGCCACAGGCTTCGTCAATATTATTTTCTTAACATAAACATAGTTGTGGTGTAAACAAAGCCTTTAATGTTCCACAAATACGGCGCTGACATGCAACCGGCGTCCGCATATCACTCCGAAACTGACGTATTCTCACTGTCTATACCTACAATATATTCCACCCCTTAAATAACAGCTAGGGATTCTCGACCTTATGTTACACGACTGGGTATAAAAGCAAAGTCGACATTAGAATAGGAACAAAATGCTAAACAGCGGAAGCATGAAGACACCACGATAGATCACGTAAAATACGGAAGTGGATACCACAGATTGTCCCATGACAAAGATTGTGTGAAATAGCTCAAACTCGTGTTTATTCTGAGACGATATACGGAGCTCCTCCACAGTTATGACATAAACTTATAATATCTCTCACTACGTAAGATTCAACAACCAACATAAGTTAGACTGATGACACAGTAAATTGAACTATATGAATCTACGACGTGTTATGAAAAGTTACCTTTGATCAAAGTTCAAAGTAAGTTTGGACCGGAATATGTCAAAGTTAGCGCATGTATGAGTTCACCTACTTGTAAAAGCGACGTTTAATAAAACAATATCTACGTAACATCCTTCTCGTGTGAGGTGACACGACATTGTAGGTAGAAAATTTCCGTGGATATTTTACATAACACGGTTACCACTACAAACTTGGATGTAATTTGGTGGTAGTTGTCGACAGTTAGATAGGATCTCGGGGGAAAGATAAAAACAGAATTACTCTAAAAGAACACTGCCGCATCTTCTTACTTTATTTAACATTTTACTCTAACAAAAATAGAAGTTAACTCGACTTCCACAGCCAACAAATGTTCTTTTCTTTTCAACTTTTACAATGCAAAAGCAGAATTGACTTCCTGAACCAATTTAGAAATATTTAGGACACCCTAATACTACTTGCATTTTGGGTCACTCAACCTGAATTCGGAGTGTTGTTGTGGGCTTGAGATCGATTGCAGTGGTTTTCGACTGCGGTTCTCCATTTCTGAACCTACGTGCGCACACTATACAAGCTGGTTCGGAAATACCCTTTTAAACAGAAATCTGCTGCCATTTCAGCGAATTGAACACTTCATACATAATTTTAAAGAAAAAAAGAACTGACTTCAGTCAGTACTTACTAGTCGCTCATTCCTACGATTTTATCAAGCTCCCCTCTATTTACAGGGTTTACTATCACAAAACCCTGACTTTTTTATGATGGGGCCTTCGGAATATCGTCTTTCCAAAAAAAGAATCATCAAAATCGGTTCAATAAATGACGGCGAGCAAATAGAAAAAATGTTATGTGAAGTCGCTTAAAAAACACAGCTGATCGTCCGGGGTCATAGGCAGCTACTAAAATGGACCCGCTAGGGTCTACTGAAACGGCAGAAATCGGCTAAAGTCTATTTCCGATTGACCCTGTGTAACCGCATTACAGTGAAGGAAAACATCGAGAGGAAGCCCGCGCGTCGAAGAAGTGTTAATAAGGTTCACGCGAGGGTTCACGGGCCTATTCACACATCAACGGCCCTGGTAATTGTTGATTTCGCTCGGTTGAATATTTATCACTAAATACGTGTACAAAGTTGAATTCAAAATTGGAACGAGACTCATGACAACTCAGCCCATGATAACAATAATTTTCACCGAGGAACCTTATGTCAGAAACGAAAATAAAAAATATGCCTCAGTAAAGTGTCAATCATCTGATTAGAAAATGTTAAAAGGAACATTTTCTTTTTCGTTCTTGTTATACCCACCTAGACTTCCTTAAGATTTTCTTTTGGTATCAAGGGCTGAGTGACTTTTTTAATTTAACTTTGTACTGAACTGAACAAATATCAACAGCTTTGTATGAAGACTCGTGTCGTGTAGGTATTCTCTCTTGTTGTGTAATTTATTTTCAATCTACATTTAATGATGCTTAATCCAAAAGCTAGTCAGAAGCGTAAGCTAAAAAATGCTCATAGTTCTGTACTAAGACATGGATAGGTCTGTGACCATTATTGGGATCATTTCACATATCTATTCGGTTTTCATCATTAAAAAAGAGGGATGAGAACATATTATTATTATCATCATCATCATCAACCAATATTTGTCCACTGCTACATAGGCCTGTCTAATTGCACGCCTTGTGCTCTGTTTTCTTCTTCTCGCGTCTTGCGGAGATCATCCGTCCACCTTGCCTGAGGGTGTCCTACATTCCGTTTGGAACATATTATGCTCTAACAATGATCAAACCTGTAACCACCATCATGTCTGGTGTTAAGCAGCGATGGAGCACACTTGTTTATTAGGTACCTATTTACAGACTGTACTGCGCAAAAACACAGACTCCGGCAAGTCATTCCACATCCTGGTTTGGTTCGCGTAAATGGTGTATCCACCTGGTATGGACGACTTTTTGCCGTTCTACTAGTTGCCCTATTGTAAAAGCGCGATGGGGATATTAAGAAAATGCGCCCGCTAGAAGACACATAGGCTCGCAACCTTGCGGCGATGCTCTAGGATTTGTAGCCTAGCATCAAACAGCGTGTCGTCACCTATAACAGCCTTCTAGCACGCCTCTCGGTTGCCTCCATAGCCCCAAGCTGGTCTTGGTCTTGGGAATCTTTATGATCCATCCCAAAGATGAGAGCAGTATTTCATACAAATATTTTTTAAGAGAAGCACAAAAGGACCTTCGACGAATATTATTAAGTAGCAATGAAATTGTTACCTTCGCGAAGAGTATTGAAGTTATACTCTTTCGCGGACAGAGCGAGTTCAGACAAATTAAAAGTTTTATTGTTTTATATCGTTCACTGTCGCCGAAAGTGTTAAATAATGCATGACGGGGATGACCTATTTTGCTGAGTAAGTCGTACGCAATGAAAAGTTTAGTTTAGTTAAGTATGTACGTAAAAATAACGATAAAAGTTTAAAGAACCCATATGATAACCATAAATAGCAAATCTTTCCACAGTCTGTAGCTAATAGCTACATTTTTCTGAATGATAACAACTTACAGATTCCCTTATAAGATTTCACTCGGAACTCTTTCACTCAAATCGATTGCTCGTGGAAATGGTATTTCTTTGTTGTGCGGAAAGATGTATTGACATCAATAGATACCAACAAATCGTGGCAATAGAAATCCGGTGGTGTAAGTAATTTTACCGCTATCGACTGATGGTTCAAGATGCACGACTCGTGTATAGAGGGTATATATAACATGTGTACGATGTTTATGCGGGTCACGCTATGTGAGCCGAAGACTGCCGAAGAGAAACTCTTTCGGTTTTTTTAAACAAAGATCATATAGACATAAATATTTTTTACAAAAAGAGAGAATCATCGTATGTATCTTGTGATACGAATCTTGCCTGCTTGTGTTACGTCCTCGGCTGAAAAAAAGAGAGATTAAACGAGACATGACAGGAACTCGAGTTTTAAATACATGTTTTAAGCTCAGATACTTTCCGTTTGAAATATTGTTTGTTTTATTTCAACTTTCATTTCAATACGCAATACTTTCAATACTCAAGTTCTTTATTGCATTTTATTATTCCTGATGGTGGTAATAACGATAATAATTTATTGATGGATAAAACAGAGTACCAATTATTAATATTTATTATTAATATGAGAAACAACGTTTGTGCTTCAAAAAGTATTTACCATTTTGTACAAATATTCTCCCAGTATTTCTGGCTTACGTCGAAATGGGAAAATCCGCTCTGGGCACAATCACTAACAAAGTAAATAACGGTGTGAGGTAGCGAGAGGTTGTTATTTTAGGACCGTATTTTAAAACTTGACTCAAGCTCAGATCCGTGAGCAAAGATTGCCTTTCTTCGTTCGTTAGTATTTGTCTAAAAGATACAAAATATAAGTAAATATAATGTAAGTACAGTGAACGTTTTGAAATAGATACGAGGGAAAATTAATACTTATATTAATATTTAAGAAGCGTAGCTACTGAATTGCTTTTGTAAAAATATCGTGTAGATATTTCTATTTTTACATTTACATACTTGACGGATTACCCAATCCAGAATAGTTTTGATTCATTTAAATAAGTGCTTCAAATAAAAAAAAAAAAACAAAGGGAAGAGCTCCCTTATAATAAACTGAGATAAAAAATAAAAATAAATACACTTCACGCCTTTAATTCCAAAGAGGGGTAGGCAGAGGCACTTGCTAAAGCAAATACCCACGGTTCACCAAGCGTATTTAACCCAACGTGACAGGGGGTGAGCCCATCGCCGTTATAGGGTTCACACACCTTGTGGTGTGCGGGTTTCATCACGATATTGTCCTTCACCGTAAGAGAGTTGCGTGGCGTACATAGGCTCTGAAAAAGAGTCCCATTGGTACACGTTCAGTAGCCGGACTCGAACCCGGGACCTCCCGGTTACAACTCAAGTATCTGACCAACTGGACCACAGACGCAGATTGAGATTTGTGGTATTATTTCGATCAAGTGTATGTATGTAATTTTATCTGAAAAATGATCTGTATCGACTAAGCCCTGCTTGAAGTAGGGTACTTAAACCTAGCCCAGCAGTTCCGGGCACAAGTATAGGTTATCCCTTGCCTGTCGTAAGAGGCGACTGAACGGGCGTGGGGGCTGGAGCGTACGGGCGGGGACTCGACTCGTGCGCTTAAATTACGGTCCCTGAGGACGATGGTACCGCAGTGAGTGGGGTGTGTCGACCGCCTCTCATGCCGGAGATGGTCCGTGAGGGCCTAGCGCGGCTGGGGCCGCCCTTGATGTAGTGGCTAAGGGGCCCCGGCAGTAACGTGCGAGTGGTCACCGTGGGGTTTTAGTGGGTGCGAGTCCCACATAACCCCGCAGTTGTCTCCGCGATCTATAAGGTATTTCCACACGATAAAAAAAAAGAAAAAAAATGGTACTTAAACCGACTTGCCGAAATCATATTTAAAAAGGTATAAACGAAAAAAAAAAATTGTTATTAATTGTTAAAATCATGTATCATGGCCAAGACTTGAAGAGAATTGTTTGTTTATAGTAGGTACTTTCGCATAAAGTTTTCATTCCATATGATTCGTAAGTTATGATTGTAAATGTTATTCATGGGTGTATCTGGCACTCTGCCTGATGGCTTCATAACACATTTCGCTTCTTTATACGACAGTATAAACTTTTCTAAGTTAAGACTTGGGAATTGAAAATTACTTTCGACTCTAGCACCGAATGTCTAACCTTTGGAGTTGGGTCGTACATTAGCATTATTGTTTTCTACAACAGCATCATTTATTTATATTTCTCAGGAATAAGTGCCAGGTCTTTTTAGTGACGATAGAAGAAATAATTTAATATTCTAATGTTTTACAACATTTTACACACATAAATACGAGACGTTGGTATCTCCGTAGGGGAAAGTTTTATTATTTTTCTTCAACAAATGTAGTAATCTAGGAACGTAGTACCTATGTGACATTTTTAAATTAAATTACGCACGCGAATTTGCTCCATTACTGCAAAATTAGGAACAAAAATAAACTTTCACAAGTAGCGCCTTATTGTGGTTCTGGTTCCTTTCTTATTTAACCCAACGCGATTCCATCGCCGTGTAAGGTTGAACCCATTGGTACCCGGTCAGTACAGCCGGCCTGGGAGCCGCAACCTTCCGATTGCAGTCCATATCCCAAAAATGGCATAATGCTAAACAAAAAAACATACTGTCTATACGTAAAATAGAAACGTTTTATTTCACTATTCTGTAGTAACAATTCTATTCTGTTAATAATAATTCAACACAATTCTGTTAGTAACAATAAATTATCTTAAACTAATACGTAGGTTCGTATCTACAGCCCCTATTTTCAAAAGGTTTTATTTAGCTTCACCTCGGCGTTTGTTTGTTTCTGGTCAAATTTAGTAACTTGTGGGTTAAATTCAACCCACTTCCTGTTGACCGATTAACTTGATATTTAATACACATTGCTAGTTCCGATAACAAAACAGTTTAATGTATTTAGTATATGTAAATCCAACATGGCCGCCACTACAAATGGCTGATTATTTATTATTTCACAAACCCAAGAAAAGTGTATTTATTAAATTTATTCTTAAATTCAATTAGAGGTAGGACGTAAAAATTGCAAGGATTCTGATTAATTATCAGTGATACAACAAATAGTCGCTTGCTACACTGATCCAATCAATAACTCACCCTAGCTTTATAGGGATACACATCACTAGCTCATAATATTGGTAGCTACAGTCGCCCATGAATCTGGTCTACCACATCAGTCATTATGGTTATTTTTTACTTCTCTAAATATAACAACTCTACTGTAATGATGTTTTGTGACACAGGAAGTAGCATCAAAACTGATAGACCATTTTGGTAGCCGACCGTACATTTTCCAAAACAGTGGCATGCCATTCTCTAGTGAACGTTACATCATTATTCACATGCCTTTCCTGTTAACAAACATCAAGTCCGTGTTTGGAAAATACTAAATAATAGAGCTGAAACAAAGCCGTTAAGTAGGTATTTGAACTCTAACATTTTCAGCTCCCGAGCTGTGTAGTGTAAATGCAAAATACCAGATATTCCCAGCTTTCACTTGTTTCAGAATTTGTTGGAAGGTTTCAGTCGCAATTATTTCGATTTACCTTTTGATTTTGGCTCATATTTTCCACGGAAACATTAAGGATTGAGTTACAATTAGTGTACCTGCCTATTGTTCAATAGGGTGCGTTTGCTTATAAAATTACTCTTAGGGGGTAAAATGTAAAATAAGAGAAGCTTTTTAAATACAAAAAGGACTAAGTGGGTATTTGATGAGAAAATATTTTTTGTCAATAAATTAGAAGACATCTTGCAATTTTCCTTATAAAACCTTTCAGCGGCTTTTTCACAGAGGTTGAATAATACTCTCTCGAATTTTAATCCTAAAACGTTGCAGGAAATTGTCTGGACGACGATGGCCCCAGAGTGGTGAGGTGAGGTTTTTGTTAGTTATCAATGAGGTCCAAACAATATTAATGTGTTTGCAATATTAGTACAGTCAGAAAATTATCGTAGTTTAGGTTTTCAAAAACATTTTTTAGGGGACAAGTCGATCACCACTCAAGCCTATCTACCTCTCGGCGTGAAAACGACCATTACGGAGACTTCGCGTTGAGTTCTCGTCGGTGCCTTCAGTTGTTAGAAGACTTCATGTGTTCATCGATATTATTTGTACATATAAAAAAACGCGTTCATATCTATTCAGGAACGCGATTTGGATATAGGTACTGCGTGTAAAAGGACCCAAAGCCAAGCTTGGAAACTGGTCTTAGAAATGGCGACAATGCGGGTAAAGTCAAAAAAATGTTCATCACCATACAAGTTAGTTTATTTTTTTTTGCAACGGGAGATGATATTTTGTATGGGGATTGAAATTTTTTTTTCATTTCCCCTCGTTGTCTCCATAGTAAAACTTGTTTATATTGATGAGCTCAAGCTCAAGCTTAGGGGAATGGGCGACGACGTCTCTTGTAACGGTATTTGTAACAAGTAGGTAAGTGTCGGGCCCAATAATCACTTTGGCGCCCTAATATAAGAATAAATAAATATAGTAATAGACTTTTTACCTAGTTACTGGAAGTTATAATTACACAGAAATAAATTCCATTATTTTCTCCTAAGGCAGTGTTAATGAGGTTCATATGACGGTCATGTCACGTGCACTAAGAGTCGTATTCTGAAATTCCCCATAAGCACACATAACATAACGTTTGCTCGCTCGATCGTATTTGTGTAAAATGGACAAACTACGTTCAGGAGATAATTGAAAAACAATACTTGTTTCAGAATACGGGCTTATCAATACTTACATAGACAGGAAACCAATAACGAAGTTATAGGACAAATTTCACCATAACTCGTTCATTTATTGAACGATACTAAAGCCTATGTTATGTTTTTTTATAATGAGGAACTGACCATTATCAGTTATTTCACAACGGCAGGTTATGTGTGACTCGCACACCCCCACCGTAGCCCGTAGCGTGACAACTCGAACATTATTGCCAAAATATTTTCTAGATAACTAGGCCATTAAAATGAAAAACGTCTGTTGTCTGCCATCTCGTATTATGTTTATGAAATGAAAGCATTGTAAATTTATTAATTATACTTTAGAAATTTGTCACAATGGTTTTACATTTTACACGCCACGCCTTTTAATCCCAATCGGGGTAGGCAGAGAGGTATTTGCTAAGCAAATATCCACGGTTCACCAAGCGTGTTAAATCAACGTGACAGGGGGTGAACCCATCGCCGTTATAGGGTTCACACACCTTGTGGTGTGTGGGTTTCATCACGATGTTGTCATTCACCGCACGAGCATTCCGTTGCGTACATAGGCTCTGCAAAAGAGCGCATTGTTACACGTCCAATAGCCGGAATCGAACTTGCGAAACCTCCCGATTGCAAGTCAAGTATACGACCAACTGGACTACAGACGCTATGTAATACTGTAAGTATAACGGCATTAGCGACGAACGAATATACAAAAATAAACTGAATTTCAACATCAAAAGACAAGTATTTTAGTAAACACTTTATATCGGTTCTTACAATGTATTGTCCACCTACACTTCTTTCTAGATTTAATACTCTCCAATTAAGAGAATACTCTTAGGAAAAAGAACAAGGTTTTCAAGACAGCCACAGATCGAGTTTCAGAACTTTTCTCATTTTTTTTGCAATCGGAGACATTTGAAAGCCTGTTAAGCAGTAAAGGTTCTGAGAAATAAAGTTGTAAGAAGTAATACCCCACCTCGATCTTTAACTTTTATTATTTACAACTTCTTAAAGTTTGCTGAAATAAATGAGGGAACGCATTAACGAACAGTTCCGAAATATCAAAGGAAGGGGTCAGGTTTCCCAAGAGATGACTTCAAATTAGGTTTGGTTTCCAGTTATCCGATCGTGGTAGACTTCTTAGTTATGAATGTTAATATCGAATATTTTTGCTCTTCTCTCAAATTAACCTTCTTTTGATAATAGCAAACTTAAAAAAAAACATTTTGCAAAATTGTTACAGGCGTTCACACGTGAAGGGATATAGGATCATTTTTGTAGATTTTTAATGAACCCAATTTTACCGTAAACCTTTGCTCATTATATATCTCGGCCGGTTTTATATCAAGAAACACTAGTTGCTTTTGGCTTTTCAGAAAATAATGCTAACCTATTTATCTGCCTTTTCCTTTCTCCGCTCTATTGACAGTATTTCGCCCAATACTGTAATGGACTTGGACAAGAAAATGCTTCTACCGCTAAAATGTTTATAGAAACCACTCTCCTATGCGCGTGCAGTTTCCCAAATACCAAGCTATTTCTTACTTTACGCCTCGGTCACACACACCAATGATGATCCATAAAATCATACCGCTCTCATCATAAAAATGTAAAATTTTCACCTGATATGAATTTGTAAAAGAATAATTGGTTAAAGTCAAAAGCGACGATGAAAAGTTAAAAAAAGAAGCGCGCGAACGATCTGACGCAGAGCTCGGAAAATGGAGTTCAGCATGGGATGAAGCACTGAGAAATAAACCTGTACAGTGTCCGGCTGAGATCAGGGCCTGCAGCCTCGACGTTTATACGGATTACGTATCGATGGAAAACCGATTAACGGCACTCTGCAAATGAAATATACCTCAGAAACATGGAGCAAAATATGGTTAGTTCAGATATTACCTACCCCCCTAGCATAGGGCTCCAATAAAGAAGTAACAAGACATAAAACGAGCTGCGATTATTTAAACAAGCCGAGTCACAAGGAGCGTGACATAACAACCAATCACAGTGCGTATTTGTTATATGTCAAGTCTTTCTTGACACACTTACCGGCCTGCAGAACGAATGCCGTTTAACTCCCGACACTAAAATGTATCTCAAACGCTTATAGCCCGAAGCATCAATATCAATCACTGCCTTAATCAACATAGTGCTCGGTCAGTTATTGAATTGCTGATTGTTTTGTGGTTATTTTATTTTTAAGCTTTGATTCTGTCAAGACAGAGGTTGATACATAGAGAATACGTCATTACTGATAATTACGTGCTTTAATAGCGCTGAAATAACGTAGTACGAAGGAAACGCAGCGCCTATATCCGTGGTCCCGATGGTGTTAAGTCAGTGAAGATGTGTTCAGTTATTGGATTGGTGACCGTTTCGAAGTATTAAAATTTCTAAACTCTTGCGTGTTTAAGAGGGCAAGAAAAACTGTGAGTCTCGGCGACTGTACCTAGACGTTAAGCCGTTGGGGTAGTCAGTAACATGCCACTGTACTTCCTCTTGGGTTCGAAGGTCCTATTTATTATTTAATGTAGCCTTGTAAAAATTTCGTTGTAAATACCTAAGAGTCCTTGTAGCATTATTTGCATTTGTGTCTGAAGTTATACCTAGTGCAGTTATGCGTTTCAGTGTTCCAGGTGTTCACGCGTGAAGTGGATATAGGATCATCTTTGTAGATTTTTAATGAACCCAATTTTACCGTAAACCTTCGCTCATTATATCTCGGCCGGTCCTTGTAGCATTCTTTGCATTTGTGTCTAAAGTTATACCTAGTGCAGTTATGCGTTTCAGTAATATATTATTTGACTGGAATCTAATATCAATGTGTAACAACAACAATGTATGTACGTAATTTGATTACGGCAAATATTTCACATCCACATCCGACGGAGTGGCTTTATTTATTACGAACAATTCCGATCTCAGGGAACAGAATGTAATGATTCTCATGTTTATTTTACTGTCCCTTACCTGATGAAATACTTGATCCAATATGTTGGATATTGTGTGTATTTTCATTATCAAACAATAATAATTTCAAAGACGGTCAGTGAATAAAGCGACTTAAAAAAGGAGCAGAATTTCAAAGGGCGTTCGAATAATAAATATTTACAAACAGTAGGTATCAAATATTAAAATCACATTTCATGGAAAACAGTCAAATGACAGAGATAACGCTCTACGTATCCTAAGTTAGCTGTCTCTTTTCAAAGGTGCATGTGTATGATTTACCTCAGGAAATGGCGCTACGGTGTGTAGGCAGCCTAACGGTAAAAGGGCAGGAGCACGTGTCACGTGTCTTGTAATGACATTGACATTGTTGGAATAACTTATCGTATTTGCGCTCTACGTTTGAATTTTTCCGGAAATTCCTGTACCATGGCTCGAGGCAGTCGCACACCTACTGAGAAAAGGAACTTTATATAGATACATGAGGAGACGTTGACCTCCTTTCACATTTTCATAGATGGACAAACATTTCCCTTACTAAAAATACCACTGTACTTCTAGAAGGCCTCAATAGCTCACGTGCAGTACATTAGTATATTAAAATATGACAACTACCTGGTTGGTGAACTTTTTAAGTTTTTCAGAATTTTTCCTACATACGATTGTAATGTAAAAAAAAAACATAACTGTATCATCTGTATCATCATCTTCGGCCACATGACGTCCACTGCTGGACGAGGGCTTCCCCCGATGATTTCCATAGTAATTTGGGGGAAATGCCAATAATTGCCACGCTTGGCGGGTGGGTTGGCAATCGCGGAGATGTTGTTGTTTAACTCGCAGAGAGCGCTGCTGCCTGTCCTCTAGAGAATTCCCTCGGTAGCTTCTTACGACCCCCACGACGGACAATGTTCAGCTGAGGTGGTGACACATGTATTCTATTCGTTGTCACCACACGGCTAATAATAAAATATACTATATTGAATGTATTTTGCCACAACGAATTCGTCGGTCTTTTTCTATTGTGTGTATGTATTATATGCTCACATTTTCACGGCTTTCGGTTACTGAATTCATTCTGTAAATTCCAATGATATTTTTTTTCTACAAAGCGAAGGACGACATCACCTCGACTATTTAAAACGACTGCACAATACAAAAGGCATTTATTTAGTTTTATCACGTCTTTTGTGTTCCCATTTGCTAGGATTCCTCGGCAAGGGGAACAATGAAATGTGCTGCTAAAGTACTTTTTGTAAGTAGGTACTAAATTATAGAAATGTACTTATCTAGATGTAGATACGAAACCGGTGTAGGCAGAGGTACTTGTTAAACAAAAGGTATAAGTGTACTTATTTGTTTTATTTTTAAACGTAAACATCTAGTGACCACTTGCGTATGTGACGACCTGCAAGTGAGCGTCTGTGCTCGCGTACTTGGACTCGTAATTTTGATGACTCGATGCAGGCTGCCCTAGAAGTGTTCTGGTCTCTTTTTCTCAGTCCATGCTCGCTACGCAACGCTCATACGGTGAAGGAAAATATCGTGAAAACCCACATACCACAAGGTGGTAAACCCTATGACGGCGATGGGCTCACCTCCTATCATGCTGGATTATACTGAGTGTAAAAGGATCCCGAGCAATCCCGAGTCTTAGAAACGTTGTTGGTTTCGTCATTATGAACAACTTTTACTATGGCAACAATCCATACAAAATAGACAATTTTTTGCCTCGGGAGATGACATTTTGTGTGGGGATTGAACTTTTTTTTCATTTCCCCGCATTGTCGCCATTGAAAAAGTTGTTCATATTGACGAACCCAACAACGTTTCCAGGACCATTGCCCGGGGTCCGTTTACACTTTGTTCTACGTTCGTTTCTTCGTTTGGTGATCGTAAGCATTTCCTAAGCGCACGTGGCACGCACTGCGACATTGAAACGGCGAGGTAAAACTCCCGGCAAAAGTATTAATAAAAAAGTTGACATGCGACGGGCAGGGAGCATCTTTTTTATTTGTTTATAAATAATATGTAACGTTGACAAATAATTTAAACAATTTGTGACCATAAACTCTGCTCAGTTTGTCCACCGAGTGAGAGGGTTGATCAGGGAAAGGACCTTTGAAAGGGAAGGATATTGTTAGGCTCTGGCAGTCCTTAACTCTATATTCATCGTTATTGGGTACCGCCTCTTAAAAGGAAAAAACGGAGCTATTATAGGATCACTTTGTTGTCCGTCTGTCTGTCTATCAAGACACTTTTTGCGCCGGGGTACTATGCTGAAATTAAAAAATACTCAGGGCTACAGTCCCTTAGACTTATAAAAAAACACCAGCTAATGCAATTAAAATAAGTAAGTACAGTAAGGAAATTAAAGCCTACAGGAACATCCTGTGAACCCAGACTCTTAAATTTAGCTTCGAAGCAAAGATAAATAATTGGTAAAGAAATAAAAATATCTACTTGTAAACATTTTGAACACTTACCTACTTTTACTGTAATTTTCCTCTCGAATGCATCAATTCGGAGACAAGGACAACATCGTGATGAAACCAGCAAGGTGTGTGAACCCTATAACGGCAAAGGGCTCACCCCCTGTCACGTTGGGATAAATACGTTTGGCTAACCATGGGCATTTGCTTTAGCAAGTGCCTCTGCCTACCCTGCTTTGGAATTAAAAGGCGTGATGTGTATTTTTTTACTTGCAATTACTCGCTATGAAACCAAACTTAAGTACTTCCAGTAGACTTGGAATATTGAAAAGCATTTCAATTACATAACGTAATAATATATAGATAACGAGCGGTCTGCTCTGACTCGACACCAAGGCTGATATCAAGTGTTTCTCTACTATATTACGCATGTAATATTCACAATAAATCTTCATCAGGAATCACTGTAACTATGAAAAGAAACCATGGAAATCAGTTGCGTAGTTTTAAAGACATAAGCTTATATCATCAGCCACATAATGTCCACTGATGATGATGAAGCATAGGGCCAGACAGCGGGAGGTCACTTTATGAGATGATAGATACGGACGGACTCGCACTTGACCGGGTTTTTTGCTCGTTTCTCAGTCAAACAAAAATACCCTGCGCCTAAAATAATATGATAGCAACTTTTGTACAATCCTTTGAGTGAATAATTAGGAGTTCACATTCACTAGATTGAATAATGTACCTAATCATTAGGTAATTATGTAACTAAATACCGATCACTTTTAGGTGAAGAAAATTGCCATTCTCCTCTTATATCGAATATCTACATAGAATCCATAATACCAATAACGATCGAATGATGAGTAATTACTAATGAAGTGGCCGTGCCCTTAATGAAAGCAAATGGTCCACTATTAAATTGCTTGCGGTGGTAGCCTGTAATTAATGTGACATACGTCTACGATGCGAGCCCTTAGTTTATATGCTATTATTTCTTGATGGGTTTTTAATAAAATAATAACTGATATCCACTGCGGGACTTAAGCCTCGTCAAAGGCCTGCCTCTACGATCGGCATTGTGCCTTTCTCCGCCAGTGCCTGCCGTCTTAACCTGATCTTTGGACCACCTTGTTGGAGGCCTACAAACGTTGTGCTTTCCCATTCGTGATCGCTACTTTAAAACTTTCAGACCCCTTTTGCTAGGAACCATGAGTCCTGTCCATTGTTATTTCAGCTCTGATATCCGATGATGGGTCTTGTCGCTGACATTGGTTTTTCAGGAGCTCTCATGCGCGATGCGAAAGCTCAGAAAAATACCAGGTAGAGCCCGTTACATTGCGCGCTGGGTGACATTAAACTTCCTTACTAGGCCCATAGTCAGAGACGCCACGTTTCAGTCTCTCAGTTCCGTAAGTCTTCACTGGCAACACACACCGATTAAACAGTTTCGTCTTCAGCCACTGCGATATTTTGGATGAGAAGATGTTACGAAGTTTCACGAACGAGTGCAGAGCCATAGTAGTACCTGTAACCTAAGTGGTTTGAATATGGACGTCCGACATGATTTTTATCTTTACATGTTTATTTTAAGACTAACAGTTGACCTTAAATGTAACCTTCAAATAATGAAATTTTCAGTCAAGACTACTATGTCGCCGGCAAATCGAAAGTGAGTCAATTAATCGCCTCTATATCTATCTATAAGTATTGACAACACACAAAAAACATTTGTCAATAGGTGTCTATCTCTGGACACAGTAAATTCGCTTTTAGAACAAACTAGACAGTTCAACTTCTCTGTCGACGCACTAAATGAATGATATAATAAAGGAAATTTGAACTGTAGGTGGAAAATATTATATTGAGCCAGCCCTTAAAAGCATTTAACAACAAATTTGTTAAATTTCAAACACATATCCAGAATCTATCAAATGGCTACTGAAACAGTTAGCTCACCGTAAAATTAGTAACATCGCGATATCGATAGCAATAGTCCATTACTAAATTGGGCAATTTGAAAGCCTTTCCCAGTCTGCCTATCAGAAAATAACGTCAATATCAATTGTAAATTAATGTAAACGCCTAACAAACTAATCAAACACAGGAAATTAATTTCCAAGTGGATCGCACAATGTTGATTCCATTCAAAGTAGGCTTTTCGCTGTAACATGTAGAGGCGCCTAGGCAGGCATCATTTGTTTATGCAAATTGACACTTTGATGTGGAAAATCAGATTATTTCGGCAGTTGTGATGGCCTTAATTAATTATACGGATTCATCACTAGCCATGCCTGATTTATGTACGTTTCAATTTCAACGCAAATATGCGGACAACACATTTTCATTGTACAATTAATTAAGTATGCATCTGAAATCTCGATTGCAACGATTTCAGCATTGTGTTGTTTTGTTTTAATTGTTTTGACGTGAAGATGTTTTAACATACCTCTTATCCAATTAAATAATTATATTGGCATTATCCCAACTGATATAGCAGTGCAACTAAAAGTATAGGATTGAATACTTAATTTGATAGGCCTAATTCAGAAAGCATTCATTCTCAACACATGTCGCATTGCTAGAAAATTTTTAAATCAAGAATAATCCAATGTACCTACTTGGCTATGGTCCACTTGAAAAGGAGACAACTCCTTTTACCTCGTTCAAAGGTAAAACAAAAATAATTATTATACATACTACTTCATCCCTGTTTGCCAAAGCTGCAGGCAAAATTCATGGATTTTCATTTTTCACGATCCTGGCAAATAAATCTCTTTCGCGCGTTATCCTACCTTAGTCCAACTTCTAAATATGCCCAAATCATCGAAGCATACTCTTTGTTTGTTATAACATCTTCTTCGAAACTGCAACTTTCCCTGATCACACAATTTCTTATTTTGTGACACATAATTATACTTACTCATAAATAATAAATAACTGGTGTATACAGCATGGAGTAATTATCTTGAATTCATTTAAAAGTAGACCAAGAAGCGAATACGCGAAAGAGAATGCCAGGATTGTGACAAGTGGAAATCCGTGTTCTTTGCCTACCACTCTTAGAAACGGGCGTGTTACATATCTATGTAGACAGGTACATGCCTCAGGCTGTTCCGGGGTCCCCGGAAATAACGCACGAGTGGTCACCGTGGGGATTTAGTGGGTGAAAGTCCCACATAACCTCGCCATAGGTGCGCCATAGTGCACTATGGTCATATGGGTACCACGCCACTAGGGGGTACCCATAATGGATTTCCTCATGATAAAAAGGTACATCATGCTATCAAACCCGCGTGTAGATCTTAATCTCGTTTTCTAGAGAATGTGACAACAATTTCTGCCAGACTGTAAACGAAGTAGTTAATAATAACAAATGCGTTATTTGATCCTAACCAATGATTACGTTACATAAACACAATACGCGAGCAAGTGTGCAATCAGCGTGATTGTACCTCTAACACGCTCCCTCTGTCTCACACTCAAACACACGTCTCACAAATGATCCCTTGTTGTAGCTCTAACACAGTAATTTTATTGATCTAGGCATTCCAAACTTTACTGTGAACTATGATTGTTGTATTTAATCTCATTACAAACCGTATATGTTCAAAGATCATTATATAATGGTCAAGTAAGTATCCAATTACTCACCGATGGGCCTTACGTTTGTGCTAGAGATTTGCTGCCTTTGCAAAATAGCCCGGAACTTGAACATTAACTGATACGATTGTAGAATGGCAAGAGAACATCGAGCTACTTCAGTTGGTGGTAAATTACCCTTCCGCTAGACCCTTCTGAGGTCTCAGTTTAATGGTTGTTGCTTTAAACGGAACCCGTAACTGACGGCTATCGAAGGAATTTTCAATTACTTGGACGAGCGGTGATAAATGTTACTAATGAACTTTCTCAAGTTAATTTTGTATGTAAAAAATTGTTGAAGCTTACTCACATTTAACTTAATAATTTAGCTGGTTGATGAACGTCTACGCAGGAATCCGTCTATGTAAAATCTTGCTGAAAACAGTTATCTGATTTCTTCCGGTCATCGTCATCATCAGTCCACTGCTGAACATAGCACTCCCTTGAGGCGGGTCAGAAGATCCAACTTACGCCTTAATCCACAAATGTAAGCTCGCCGTTTTCACCAGACCCTTTTTCCGGTTACCAGAGGTTAAGGTATCGATGCATTCAAACCCGTTTTTGGGGTTAAGCTACGGATCGATCATTAGTTGGGTGGTTGAGTTTTTTTACTTCCATCGTTCAGGAACACCTACGGATCCTAATTACACATTATCTGGAGCCATTAAGCCGTGTTATATGGGCCTTAGTACACTACAGCCTGGACATATCGAACTGGCGACCTGACACAGTTGCCTTTTTTAAATTTTCTTCGAATATCTGCGGTCAAAAGCGACGCAGGACATTATACTCAATGTCAACAGTTTTACGGTCTAATAGTCCGTTGGTGAACTGCAAAAAACTCAAACGATGCGTTGGTCAAACGTGCATTGGTCTTCAGTTCATTCGGTCAGAATTGAAAGAGTGAAATAAATCTGTGGGATCTATTAATTGGTAAAATGGTTTTCGGAATCGTGTACGGGACTCACGAACGAATACAAGCCTTCTATATGAGTGCGAAGTCGAGTAGATTCCAATCGTATCAATGTCAACATTCTGTACACGTGGACAAACCCAGCACAGTAATTTGAATTATTGCCATCCATTCGCTGCTATATAAACGTAGCTATAAAAGCACCTACGTTGAATCCATAATGTCGGAAGATAATATTCCCGATTGGAATTCTCACATTCTGTCGAAAGAGATGTTAAATGGATTATAAATCAAAAGTTTAAAACTATTAAGTTCAATATGAGTTGTGAGGTGTCTCTGTTCTAACGTAAAATTTTCATTGAACCTTTCCGTTTAGTGATCTCACTTTCTAAAAGATCATGATACATAAGTTATGCCACCATCGGTCGATCTCTGTAAAGTTTGTGCATTGTCAGTGCTTCTGTTCTATGCACGACCAGCGTAAGCTGAGCCCCACGGCATACGTAGTCTATTACAACGCTAGTTTCAAGCAGCGTTGAAACTGCTTAATCCAATTTTACCACATTCTCACAAAGTAATATTTCATTGCGACAATGGATACTCGACCTACGGAACCATCTGCTATGAAACTGCTAAGTGGATTAAACGTCCGACAAAAGCGGTTTATTGTACCGCTGAAAATTTTGAAGTGAAAGAGCTCTTCGGATCGGCTAATAAAATACTATGTTATGCGTACTAGATGAGAATAGTCTTCGCTATGTTTAATATTATTATTAATGTGTGCTGCACTATTATGCTCAACCGCAGAGTATATCGGGATAATGTTTATTAATATATAATAACTGTGCAAGCTAAATATATGAAATGGTAATTTAGTAAAATACAATTGTGTTTGGTTACATTAAATACCACATACCTACACAAAAAGTTAAATTAAAATATAATCATCATAATTAACCACATAACGTCCGCTGCTGGACGAGGGCCTCTACCAATGATTTCCTTCATTTGGGTTGAAATGCCAATAATCGCCACACTTGGCATGCGGATTGGCGATTGCAGTGGTGGTGTGGCTTAACTCACAGAGAGCGCTGCAGTCCGTTCTCTGGAGGGTTCCGTCGGTCGTCTCTTACTACCCCCATGACAGGAAATGTTGGGCTGGGATGGTGACACATGCATTCTATTCGTCGTCACCACACGGCTAGTGAGCAAATGATGAAGATGCCTTGACAATGTGTAAATGTTGTACTTAGCGATGTGCATAGCTCACTGCCTGAATTGCAATATTTCGTTTATACGGGACGTCTGGAACTTTTTAGTCTCTTAAAATATTGAAAGACTATATAACCGGAAGTGAGAAATAGGCACTTAACCAATGCTTATTTAGATTTTTTTATTTGTCTCACTTATTTGAGCTATATTAAGTCCCTACGCTACTTAATTTCCTTGAAAATATTTGTAAATGTGCCTGGCATAGGCTTGTCTTGTACTACCGGCTTACCCCCTAGCTTCGCCACTAATAGGTACCTACCTACCCAAAACAAATTATTTTGACGACCGACATGGACATTATTTTTGCCTCTAGGACGACTTCGATTCCCGTCACCAACATAATGCTTTAGTGAAGAGCTAAGACATATTGTTGTGTGCGTCTGAATGTTATGTATACATATATATGTTTATATACAAAATTATTTAGCCTCTGGCAACCACAGCACATCCTAGTGTGGCCACCTGACCCAAACCGTGTGTGAAATGTCCCGTGATAAACATATTTTATTCTTCTTGAGGCAACGAAAAAAAACTTGTCACATACATAAGACGTCGCGGTGACATTCGGAATGTGGGCCGAGTGAGGCAGTGCGGATAATCGCTGGAGTAATATCTTAGGCCGTTGCTTACCCGCAGGCGTAGCTGAGATTTTCACGCATGCTTGGGCACAGGCATATGTCTCATAATCAACAGACGACCTCATTGTGAAATTGAAGCCCTAAGATATAAATTGTGCAATATGGAAAATGAACGGTTTGCATCATAGCCGAGTAAATCATTTGCTTGTTAACTGGGTTATCTACTATATAAAAATAAGTCGGGCTTTCCTCCCTGACGCTATAACTCCAGAACGCACGAACCGATTTCTACGGTTTTGCATTCGTTGGAAAGGTCTCGGGTACCGTGAGGTATAGCAAAGAAAATTCAGGAAACATTTCAACAGAAAAGCGGGAAAACGAAACGAAGTGGCGAAACGGAGTTCGCCGGATTTGCTAGTGTTTTATATAAAATTCCCGAACCGAACTCTTTACTGATACTGCGATAAGTATTCATATTTAAAATCAGTACACTTCACGTACTTTCACCCCAAAGCGGGTTAGACGGAGGTACTTGCTGTAAAGTTTATATCGGTCGATATAAAGTTTATACGCCATGTTATGCGGTTTACATAACGATGCTTTCCTTCATCGTATGAGCGTTGCGTAGCATTCAATACCTATAGGCTCTGAAAAACGGACCCTTTGGTACAAGGTTAGTACAGCTGATCTTGAACCCTGGTGGGTCAGAGGAGATGCGAGATGGTTCTCTCGGTTGCAAGACAGCCCTAGTACCGGACAATTAGACTCACAGGATAGTGAAAGGTTCGTTATAATTAAAATTCTTTTTAATGTCCGCCAGGATGTGGAATCACTTGCCAGATTATATGCCGGCTATGTATTTCCTGCGCAGTATAGTCTGTCAGTATCCTTAGGTCAATAGGTACCTAATGAACGAGGGTGTCGTACATAACATCGCTGCTTAACATCATGCAGGATGGTGGGCAAACGTTTGTTCAGCGTGTTGAAAACAAGTCAAGACTGATTTTAACTGGCAAAATTACTCTACACGGATTGATAAAACATTTCTTCAACATGTTTAACTCTTTCCCGGACAGTGAACGCCTATAGGCGTCATAACAATAAAAAAAATCTATTGTGTTCATCGGTAGAAATATTCGGTATCTACATAATTATGCTGTATAAGGTAAATACAAGGTAAATACTTTTTTAATTCTACAGACAATAATGGGTAATCAAATTAATTAATTAAACAAACAATTGCAAATAAAACTGATAAAAGACAAGCGAATTTTTACATCGATATTTATTAAGTGGATCGTGCCAACTGCATAAAATTAAAATAATGTATATTATTGAATATTTTATTACAGTAGGTAATGTTTCGGAATTTGGAAAAAACATTAAAAAAAATCTTTGCTTTTTGTTCTACAGTTTA